>PVJS01023897.1:0-29154 GCA_004027185.1 Glis glis
GGCCCCTCGGGTGGGCTCGTGTAGTGGGCCAGTGGCGCAATGGATAACGCGTCTGACTACGGATCAGAAGATTGTAGGTTCGACTCCTGCCTGGCTCGGGCTTTTGTCACTTCCGTTTTTAAAACCAGAGGTCATTGCTTCCACCTCCGTTTCCCGGATCACAAGTGCCAGTCGTGGTTGCGAGTTCTGCAATGTAGTCCACTCTTGGAGCACAGAGATCCTCGGCTCGCCTCTGCTGCCCCTGCCCAGGGAGGTTCCGAGTCGCCGGCGGGAAGCCAGCTGCCCCCGCAGAGGTGCTGGAAACCCAGCGCTGCTAGGCCCAGCTCCAGCCATTGCTGTTTGCAAATTATTCTAAGACATTAAAGTCACGAAGTCACTAGAGAAAGCCACCACCCCCGAGAGTGCCGGGAGGGAGGGAGGGGGAGAAAGAGAGAGAGGAGAAAAGTTAAGGTTAATTAAAATATAATTTTTATCTGGTTCTTTTTTTCTATTTAATTTTCATGCAAGATATTCCCTAGCAGATAGGCCTGTAATCCTGCAGCGTCGGCCTATTTTTGCAGTCAGTGTCAGTGAATTGTTAATGGCTTGTTGCCATTTTCCTATGATTCTGCGCCCCCCCACCCCAGTTAGCGCTGCAAAAAAAACGATAAGGACTTGGGTCTTTTAACCAAGGGAGCATGATGTTGGTTTGAGCAAACTGAGTTTCTATGAAGTTTAATTGATCTTATTTGTAGAGGGGAATTTGGAATTATTTTTTAAATCTCCTGATTATAATTCCCCAAAGTAAAACCCTGAAGAAAATGTTCAGCCAAGGAAGAAAAAATGTGAAGTTTGGGAAAAGAAAGGGACTGTTTTGTTGTTTTGTTGTTGTTTGTTTGTTTTCAGTGGGAATGCAGCTCCCTTAAGGCTGCTTAAACTTGTCAAAAGAAGCTAAAATTTAAGGGGGCAGAGCAAGCACAGCCTATTTGGACAAAATGATGGTGGTTTTAATTTTTATTTCTTAGTGAATGCTTGCCATTTTTACATGTAATAAGTGGATATAGCTTTAAAGTTATAGAGTGTTTCTCAGTGGTTTTCTTTTTTAATCATCTTCATGGGACTTCGAGGAGATGTGTTGTACCCCTTCACTCAGGTTCATGAATAGAACCATATAAATTAGGTTAAGAGGAAAGAGCCTCTGTCTATTTCTTTTTCTTGTTTTACAAGGTAGCAACAAGGCATTTATTATCTGCAGAGGTCAAGTCATGGCTGTCATTGCAGGGTAGAAGAAAACATCACCCCTTGGTGTGTTTCCCCTTCCCCTACAGCCAGCCTAAGTGACAGGCTTCAAGGGGACCAAGACATGCTTGATTTATGGCTCTTTTACTTGTGACAAAAGTTCACACAGAGCTAGTGTAAGCAAGAGAGACATTTATTATAATGATACAGCGGTGTACCCCATGAAACCAAGAATGCGATGTACCTTGGCTTCCTTCAAGGCTTCTTTCTCAGTGCCCTTGGCTCCTATCTGTGTTTCTCTAGTGCCATGTTGGAAACATGGTGCTGCCCCCACTCCCAAAAAGTTCCTGAGCTTTATCCTGTAGTCTATCATCCAGAGACTCCTTTCTTTTCTCAGGCCATTCTGCAAAGTTCTCCATTGTTCTAGACTCATTTAGATGTTCATTCCTTGTGTCCAGGAGTCAGGAAAACATGTATGGTTGGACATATGAGATTCCATCCCCTCCTTCCCAGGAGGGCATCGAAAAGATTGTAATAAAGATACACACACACACACACACACACACACACACACAATCTGTTACACACAATCTGTTGCAACATGGCAAACTATAGTAGGTACAATCAGCAAACTAGAGCTTTTAAATAATTTTGGGGAGGTGGAAAGCAAATGAGATTAAATGGACACATAGCTCAGGATGGAGAAAACCATAGTTCGAAACACACATTCTGCAAGCTAGCAGAGACAGAACCATTCTTTCCATAGAGCTCCCAAGAGGTTTCAGGCATAGAGGCAGCAGCACAGAGGTCAGTTGCCCACAACGCTGTGCAGCTGTTGTTGCCTGGAGAGCCATTTAAGCAGAGTAAATTTGCCTGGGAGAGCCCACGGATGGGTAGAGTCTGGGGAGAGGGGCAGAGCAGAGCCCAATCATAGACATGGAAGGCAAAGGAAGGCCGCCCTACCCCACTCTCAGTGTGAGTCCCTCCTTAAGTTGGCAGTTTGGGGGATCTTGGGCCACAGAGCTGTTCTGTTCCCAAGCACCATAAATTTTAAAAAGCCTGCTTGTCCCCAGGACCCAGCCATTCTTCACATATGAGTCATTGTAGTTTTTCATTTATAAGTATGAAAAATGTTTACCAGGCATTCAAGAGGAAACAGCAGCTTAAAAAAGAAAGTTCAAGATGAACAAATTAAGTAAATGACCTAGTAGGAAACAGATATAATGTGAGGAATAGAACAGAACTATTTTTTTAGTGCTAATGGATATCTTCAGAGACATCCAAGAGGGCATTGCAACAGTGAAAACCAGAACACAGTGATATTAAAAGGATCAACTAGAGAATAGTAGATTTCTTGAAAACTAAAAGTGTGATTGCTAAGATGAGAGATAACATTGATCATGGCTAAACACCAAATATGAAGACACAGGAGATAAAAATGGAAGATATAAACCACCATACCATAAAAAGCAAAAAATATAAAAAGAAGACCATGTAAGGTCCAAAAGACAAAAGCTATCTAATAAGAGTTCCAGAAAGAGAAAGCAGAGACAATGCAGGGGGAGGAATGGAAGGAAGATATTGGTCATCAGTTCAAAAGGGCCATTCAAGTAGAATGAATTAAAAACAACCATGCCTGGACACAGCCTAGTGAAATTGAAAAGCTGTAAGGATGAAGATGGAACCTTAAAAGCTTTCATAGGGATGGGGAAGGGAGGTGGAGAAGGGAGTAGGAGAAGTGAAGAATGTAACAGTTCAAATAATGCTATAGCAATATATGACGGCATTGCTATCAATCTCACTAACATGTATGGGGAGACGTGTGGAATGGGGAAGGAAATACACCAAGTATTGTGTGCATGTATGTTTGTATCACTTTGAATTCCACTATGATATATAATCACAATATACTAATAAAAGTTTAAAGAAAAGAAGAAACAAAAAAACCAACAGCCTAGCTACAAAGGAATAAGAATTGGACTATGATGAGACTTATCAGCCACACTGGATGTTAGAAGACAATAAAGCAAGGCCTTCAAGAGTTGTGTAGTGAAATAATTTGGAACCTGGAATTGCATGCCCAATCAAGTGAGCAATGACATATTAGGAAAAACACTTCATACTTGCAAGGTCTCTAAAATTTAAATTCCATGATTCCTTTCTGAAACAAATGAAAAGATAAATAAGCATTATCTGAGGATGTCATATTCATTGGGTTCTCCAGGAAGCTGAAACAGAGACAGAACTGGAGTGCAAAATTTAACTAGGAGTAACATCTATGAATGCAAAGGAGGAGGATGTAAGATTGGGTAGACGTAGCCATCAGACAGTGATGCTGACCTAAGTTTCTGCCAGCCCCCTTGGTAGCTCCAAAACACAGACTTCCCTTTAGAGGAGTCCTGAGCTGGGCAGAAATGGTGGTTGGGCCTTGCTCAGCACTGGGCAGAGACTGATAACCTCTGGAGGATCCTGTCAGTTAACTATGGTTCTTGCAGCTGGGCAATGAGTCCTTTCCTAAAAAGCAGTCTAGCAACAGGCCTCTGTATCTATTACAGATGTGTTTTTGCAGCCGGTCGTGGTGGCGCACGCTTGTAATCCCAGTACTTTGGGAGGCGGAGACTGGAGGATCCGGGTTTGAGGCCAGCCTCAGCTCTTGCTCGCTGTCTCTCTCTCTCTCTCTCTCTCTCTCTCTCTCTACCTAGTGAGGCCCTCCGCAACTTCGTGAGACCCAGTTTCAAAATAAAGTATAAAAAAATAGGGCCGGGGGTGTAGCGCGGAGGTAGAACGCCCCTGGGTTCAATCCCCAGTACCGCAAAAAAAAAAAAAAAAAAATTAAAAAAACAAAGCAAAACAAAAAACAGATGTGTTTTTGCAAAACAAAATAAAAATCCAAAAAAGGGTAGTATACAAGATTTAAGAAAAAAAGGGAACCAACCAAGGAACTCAATGAAAATAAACTTCAGATTGACAGTTGCTGTGATTTGGATGTTTTTGTCCCCTAAAGGTTCATGTGTTGGAGGTTTGGTCCCCAGGGTAGTGGTACTGGGAGGTAGTAGTGGACCTTTAAGAGTCAAGACCTAGTGGTAGGGCCATAGGTCCGGGCATACCCTGGAAGAGATAGTAGGATACCCTCCTCTCACTGAGTTCCTGTTCAGAGAGGTGATCCTTTCTCCCACAATCACAATAGCTCTGTCATTTGCCACAGTTGCCATTGCCAGAGACTACACCATGCTGTTTGGACTGTCAGCCTCCAAAACCATGAGTAAAATCAACCTCTCTTCTTTATAAATTAACCCGCCTCAAAGTTTTGTTGTAGTAGCGAATTCTGACTAATACAACAGTGATGCAGTAGGCTAAGAAAGCAATCTGGACAAAGGGTGGTGGTACTGTACAAGTCAGAGGGCTCTGGGAAAATTATTTTCAAGAAGAAAGTGGATTCTTTTACAATAGGAATGTGGTTAAGGACCTGGAATACCTTAGAGATATGAAAAAGCATATGATACTTTCTCAAAAAGACTACACAAAGATACTTAGGAATTTCTAAAAAATACAAAAAGCAAAATTTTAAAAATGTTGCCCAAATATAAAGCAAGTTAAAACGTGGCATAGTTTTGAGAAATTGATGGCATGTGCTATGAGCCAAACTGTGTCATTCTCCTACACACGCACAAATTCATTTATCAAAAACCTAACCTCGAGTTCCTCAGGATGTGATCGTATTTGGAGATGGGGCTTTTAAAGAGGAACTTCAGTTAAAATGGAGTCACTAGGTGGGCCTTAATCCAGTATGACTGGTGTTCTTATAAGAAGAGGCAGTCAGGACATAGACATGCACAGAGAGATGGCCATGTGAAGACATGGGGAGAAGACACCTATGTGCAAGCCAAGGAAAGAGGTCTCAGAAGCAATCGAACCTGCTGACATCTTGGTTTTGGACTTCAAGCCTCTAACACTGTGAGAAAATACCTTTCTGTTGTTAAACCCACTCAGCCTGCAGTATTAATACAAAGATGGCAAGGGAAAAGAAATGTGTTCTTTTTTTCATTGTTTGATATTGTTACATTTTTGTTTAACCATATGTAAGTTATTTTATATAATATATATGGAGAGGAGAGTCCCATATTATAATCCAATACAGACAACATCTAATAAAAATTGCTTAAAAATGAAGGAACTGGTGCCCAAAGAGGAGAAATGAGTTATCTGAGGGAATGGAGCTGAGCAGATGGGATCTCCTCAGTCACAGCCAGGACTCTTTCCTCACACTTTTTGGTCTCCCTGTCCTCATTTGGACATGGACATTGGGAAGACTGGACAATTGACTGCCACCTGGGGAGGAAGGCAGCTTCTGATACCTTCCACTGTTTGTCCTGATCAAACAATGACCAGGACATTCTGGGAGTAGCATAGTGTTCCACTGGTTAACAAGAATGCTATTCTTACCTCTAAAACCCAAAGGTCACATCCCTCAAATCTGTTAACAATGGTTCTCTAAAAAGATATGCCGGAGACCCCTTGATACCTGAAGACAAAAGCCATTGTTCAGCTTGAAAAACTGTATCTTACAGACGTACACACTAAAGAGCTTTCTAATTCTTCCTTCCAGGTGAGGAAACCATTCCACAGAACAGCAAGCTCTACCTAGAGAGATAAAAAACTTTGTTCAGGATAATCATCCAGGTTGGGGAAGCAGGGCAAAGCTTAGGCTCATATACTCCTTGCCCATGGCTTTCTCTACACATGTACCATCTCCAAGAAGGATGTCTGTGAGGAACCACAGAGAATGTTTCCAGGTTCAGAGAGGGAACCATCCTGGGAAATTCCAGAGACCAGTCACTTCTTATCACTTTTAGGTTCTACTGATTCTTGGCAGACAGTGATTTAGTGAGTGCTAGACCATTGCTTCTAGAAGGTCCCCGCAAGCCTCTGGTTGCAGCATTCTCACCAACTGATCAATTCATAACTTTGTTTTATGCGTGTTTCTGTTGAAGCACACCTGATTTAACATATATTATTGATTCATTTATCTTGAGCTCATGGCTGACAGCACTGTCACTCGGTGCCTGAAGGAAGCTTATCTGACAGACATGTTTTCTTTGTTAGGCCTCTTCCATCACAGCGTCTTGTGCTTAGGAGCTCATGCTTAGGCCCATTTTAAACAGCAAAATCAACAAAAAGCACAAAAAATGCAAAACACATGGCACTGAAGAGGCCATCTGTAAAAGACATTTGTTTAGTGAGAGAGCTGCCCCAAGAGCAGCATTGCCTTGCTCAGTCTAAGGTGGGGACGTGTGCACTGGGTGGCTCACATTTTTTATATGTCTCTATGCACATCTTTGAATGAACAAGAAAGTACCATATTGGTCTAAGGTTTACAAATAAATTTTAGGAGGTAGGTGAAGGGGTTCAGAGGCTGTCACCCCAAATATGCTGCTTTGAAACATGTTGTTTACTTTGAAGGCACCTGAGAAGCAGTGGATGTAGGAGGGGGTCTCTGGCTTTCTCCTTTCTATCTAAAAGCAGGTCATAAAATATCCCGTGAGAATGGTGCCCTCATTGTACAAAAAAGAGAAAAAAACATTTTCATCACTGGAAATTGGGAGTTGATACCCCCTTTTATTTTTTATTTTGAAACAGGTTCTCACTAAGTTACCAAGGCTGGGCTTGAACCTGCAATCCTCTTGTCTCAGCCTCCCAAATACTGGGATTACAGGCACCCAGCTCACCTTTAAAGGGCAGCAAATATTAAAGTTCCTTAAGAAAAAGTTAAAGTTTGCCAACTTGTATTTCCTTTGTACCATGTTAAGAAATAATAAAAGATTGCTAATTCAGTAGTCTGACAGAAGGTTGGTGTATTTTTACTAATGAAAACTTCACAATTTGTACCTTATTTTGTACAATGGAGAAATTGGATATAATTTCACTTTTATTATGAATAGATAACATTTAAAGTCATGAAAAGACTTAACATCTCATTGTATGAGTGGTATTAAAATGCCTTATTTTTATATATAATAGCAATGTTCTCATCCCAATCAGAATAATGGAACAAAATGTATTAAGTTGGATTTATAGACCTATGGTATTCACTTCAAATGGGGGAGGGACTAATTAAAATATATTGAATGTAAACTCTACTTTCACATTAACTAAGCAGTTGTATCTGACTTTACAGAATTCAAATATGTTTTAGGGCACCAGGGCAGTAGGCTCTAAAGTCTATTAAGAAATAGACTTTTGAGCCAATAGTCTCTTTAGTAAACTCTAAAGCCTGTTAAGAAATAGACTTTATCATGCAAGTCCAAATTCTGGCTCTTCTGTTATTAATAGTATGGGTTAGTTAATGGCTCTCTGCCCCCAGTTTTCCCATCTGCAAAATGGGAAATAACAGTAGCACTGACCACAGAGGGTTCCTATGAGGACTGCATGAGTCAACTTACATGAGACCTCTGGAGTAGCGCCTGGCTCATAGTAAGTTCCATATATTTGCTATTTTAAAATAGGAGTAAAGGCTTTCTTGGCACCATTTAAACATCCTGGAAAATTATGACAGGAACTTTATGTAATAAAATTTTAAAAATCATAATTGCTTATTTTATCTTATATTATATTTTATTTATTTTTGGTGCTAGGGATGGAACCCAGGGCCTTGGACAGGTTAAGCATATGGTCTACCTCCGAGCCGCACTCCCGCCCCATAATTGTTTATGAATATCAACCAATCTAGAATCATTTTTAAAATAAAAAGTCCAATTTTTCATTCACTTGGTTAATGTTGCAGCTATTGGTTGGTCAGACAGGAGAAAATGGTGAAGACCTAGCTACCAAGGCCACGAAGACTTTCCAAGTGAAAGGTGCTGCGGGGAGTGGGGAGGAGGGAGAGGAGGGAAAGGAGAGAGGAGGAATAGGAGGAGGAGGAGGAAGAGGAGGAGGAGGAGGAGGAGGAGGAGGAGGAGGAGGAGGAGATCTTCTGATCTGATCTTGAGGAAGTCATAGGAAATTAAGGGAGATTCCCCAGTCCTCTAGTGTCCTTGAACTGGAAAAGGCAGTTGATGAAAATGGTAGATTCTACAGAAAATGACAGAAGAATATTTTCTTGAAAACAAAAAAACTTGGGAGAGGAGTGGGGGGGCAAGGTTAGTCTGCAAGATGGACAAGTGTGGTTGGAAGACGATCATCCTGGAGAGGCAAGACAGAGCACTGTTAACACTGTGGCTGGAGGACTAGCCTGCTCCATCATGGGTGCTATGGGCCAAGTTACTTAAGTCACCTTTCTGCTTTAATTTCTTAGTCTAAAATATGAGAAGTGATGGTGGTAATAGTACCTGGCTTACAGCTTAGGGGAGTAGTAATGTCATCAACAGGATGCTCTCAGGGCAGCATCAGGTATGAAGCACTATGACTATTGGCTATTATCCATTCAGAAGTTTATTTTTAATTTACAAATGAATGAATCATCTTTTTTCAAATACAAATAAATGCACCTACGATCTTAAAGCCAACACTATCAAATCCTCTATTTGGGGAGATGGAATGTGGTGGGAAGAAGTAAGAGAGAGCTAAGAAATGTAGGAGATAAACAGGAAAGGAAATCATTTTATTTTCCATCAAAACCTCTCTTACTCAGAATAACATGCATCCTTCAGGTTTGGGTAGCTAAAATTTTTATTTCCTAGTATGTAACACATTGAATTAAAAATAATTTCCATGCTGTGTTAGCTTTTTCATCACTATGACAAAATACCTGAGAGAAACTACCTAAAGGAGGGAAGGTTTATTTTGGCTCACAGTTTTAGGCATTTCAGTTCATGGTCAGCTGGCTCCATTGCTATGGGCCTAAGGCAAAGCAGAATATCATGGTGGAAGGGTGTAGCAGAGGAAAGCTGCTCAGCTCACAGCAGCCAGAAAGCAGAGGGAGAAGGAGGGAAAGAAAGAAGCACCAGCAGGAGACAACAAATACCCTTCCAGAGCACACTCCCAGTGACCTACTTTCTCCACCTAGCCCCCCATACCCACAGTTTCCACCACCTCCCAATGGTCTGTTCAATTATGGACCCATCAAAGGATTAGTCAGTTGATGGACATAGGACCCTCCTGACCCAGCCACTTCCCCAGAGCCCCACCTCCGAACATTGCTGCAATGAAGACCACGCCTTCAACACGGGAGCCGTTGGGGCACTCCAGGTCCAAATCATGACACATGCCAAACACAGGAAAGAACCTTTTTTAAATTTATTTTTTATTTATTTATTTTTTTGCGGTACCGGGGATTGAACCCAGGGGTGTTCTACCTCCGAGCTACAGCCCCAGCCCTATTTTTTATCCTTTATTTTGAAACCAGGTCTCACGAAGTTGTGGAGGGCCTCACTAAGTAGCTGAGGCTGGCCGCGAACCTGGATCCTCCGGTCTCCGCCTCCCAAGTACTGGGATTACAAGCATGCGCCATCACGCCCAGCAAGGAAAGAACCTTTTTAAATGAAGGCATTTCTTATGAAGATACTCTGCTAATAAGTTAATCAATATATAGACTTAACTTTTTATCATTATCTGGTGGTTTTATTTAGTGCTTTTAAGCCTATTATTTTGAAATGTTGCCTCTAAAATTGTAACAAATTCTCCTGAAAATGCCAGTCTGAAAACCAGTATGCATGCCCCAATAGATCATTTGTTTTGTTTTGTTTAAGAAAGTGCTGGAGTTTCGGGAAAATCTGCACTAAAAATGCCCCCAATTATTCTTCACCAAAAAAAAAAAAGAAAGTGTATTACAGGTGTAAACTTTAAGAAGATGAACATCTTCTCAAAATCTGAACAAGAAGTCAAGAAAGGAGATATTTGAGTATCAGAGCAGATTACTCAAAATCAAAAGGAAAATACCTGATGAGGTAGGACCCTTGTTCCTGGCTCTGGGAACCAGGATCTGCCTGGTAGGCTTTCAGGCACTGGTGAAGCTGGTATCAGATTTTCTGTGATTAGAAAGTTTAGTTGGCAGCCGGGCAGTGAGCAGGATTGTTAACAGCTGTCCTATAACTGCTGATTTGATTCTAGGAATTTAATTTTGCTTCTTGGGGGCAGCTCTGGAACAGCATGACAATTCCAGAGAGTTGTATCTCACTTGTGCATTCATTTGGCACCAAGCATATTTAGATCTCCTTTGGAGAAAGGTTTTTCTCAGAAATGGCATACATTGTGAGAATTAACTGGTTAACCAACAGGTAGGTATTTATTAGTTTCCTACTTCATTCCTAGTGCTATGGGAAATGCAGATATCAACTCTGACTATAAAATGTAGTTCTGGAAAACACTAATTTGTGTCATCTACAGCTTGACAGTGGCTTTGTTTTACGGAGTCCACTTATACAGGACTTGATCTCAATTTCTTGCCGTTTATAGTTGACAACTAGTCAGGAGCTGAATGAAGATGAATGTTAAGTGGTCAGAAGGGCTAGAGGCTGGAAGAAGAGTGGTTTTGGAAAAGAGGACTTAGGTTTCTCAAAAAAAGATTTTTCACTGTTGGGAGAAGCTAGTAGTGTTCTGGAAATGGACATTTGCCTTAACATAATGAGCGATGAGAGAGGGCAGGATGCTGAAATGTCTAAGAAAGATGACTGTAATCAAGTGAAGGGAAGTGGAGCGACAATGGGCACTTCAATTTTACCACCCTCCCATCTTCATTTCAGAAATATTTCATATAATATGCACCAGGGGTTGGGGGGAAGCTTGCATGCCTGTAATCCCAGTACTTGGAAGGCTGAGACAGGAGGATCAATGGTTCAAGGCCAGCCCCAACAACTTCATGAGACTCTGTTTTGAAATAAAAAACAATTAAAAAGGGCTGAGGGTGTAGCTTGGAGGTAGAATGCCCCTGGGTTCAATCCCCAGTACCACACACAAATTAATATGCAAAAAAAGATTAGTATGCTAATCCTCTGTAAAGTGGAGGACTCTAGCAGTTTTTGCATTTGTAGCAGGTGGGAATTTCTCTTTTCTACAGCACAGGGTAAACACTTATTTAACAAATATTTCCTGACCATCTACCATGTGTCAGGCACAAGAAATAGTCCAAGATCCCTGCCCTCATGGAGTGAGACAGACAATGATCCAGATAGAGAAACACAGTAGTGAAAGGTGCTAAGGAGAAGAGGTAGAGAAAGAGATAGGAAGGGGGGGTCTCAATTCTAGACAGGGAGGTCTGGGAAAGTCTCACAGAAAAAAAGACATTTGAGAAAGAGACATTCCACTTATATATGGAATCTAAATATGCTGACCTCACACAAGCAGAGTGGAATCGTCTCTTTACACTCTAAATCATTATATGTTCTAAATTAATCCAACTCTGACTCAGGGCTGCAGCTTAACAGGGTAGCAAGAAATGCCACCTAAGCCGGACTTTTGAGTCCCTTCCCTTCCCAGGGTTGTAAGAGTCTGCAGGGGTTTATGCCTGGGTCCTCTGGCATGCGTCTTCACCCGTGGAGACACAAGCCTGGGCTACTCTAGGAACTCCCCCAAAACACTTAAACCCATCTCTAGTTTGGAGGACTCTCACAGTGGGGCCACTTCCCCTCCTCAGATTTCATCAGTCACTTTCTAACAGTCCTTTAAATGTCCCAGACTCCCAAACAGAAGCCTGGGTAGTGGAAGATACAGTGTTAAGTGAAATAAGCCAGGCCCAGAAGGTCAAGTACCACATGATCTCACTTATGTGAAATCTAAAAACGTTGAACCCATAGAAGCAGAAAGCAGAATGGTTGCCAAAGCTGGGGAGCAGGGAGATGTTGGTCAAAAGATAATAAATAAGCCTGCCTGGTTATTTCTAGGTCTCTGGCTGCCTTTGTTTTGAACCCCAAAGGCTACCTATAGCTAAAGAACAACCTTTTTAAGATGAGACTTGAAATGAGAACTTTCGTTCCTTTTATTCTCCTATAGAACTAAAGACAAAACAAAATGTGGCAAGAATTTACCTTGCCAATACATTCAACTAACAAACGTGGTCCCTGCAAATTATTTCTATTTGTAAATATACTCAGAGAATTGTCAAAATAATATATTTGTCCCCCCTTTTCCCTGTTAACATTGTGACTGTTTGTGCTTGAAGTCAGGGGTGGGAGACATTCCTTGAGGAATATTGTTCCCCAGACTGTGTCCCATCGCTCCCTCCACCACTGGCTGCTGCAGATTCACAGCATACTCGTTCCTCTAAGAGACTGCAAAGTGTAGGGACAGAGTTGGCAAGGGGAGCAAAAGATTGGGAGACAAAATCAGAGAAATGAGGGTCAGATGGAAGAAAGGAGGAAGCAGGAGTAAGGACGGGGAAGGAGATGTGCTGAGAAACGGGAGAGAAGGGACAAAATAGAGTTAGACTGAGGGTAAGAGATGAAAAATGAGAGAAATAAAGGAGTAAGACCACCAGTGAAGAAATGAGAGGCATGAACTGTGTTAAAATTATACAGCGCTGGAGGCCAGAGGTGTGACACGCCCAAATCCAGGTGTTGGAAGAGCTTTTCTTTCTGCTCTCTGGGGAAACTCACTCCCTTGGGTTTTCACCTTCTAGAGACCGCCTGCACGTCTTGACTCATGGCTCCCTTCCTCCTCCATCTTCAAAACATCTTTCTAATTGTTCTCTGAGGTTCAAATTGCATCTCTCTGTCTATTCTTCTGTAGTTCTTCCCTCCATAAATCAGGAAAGGTTCTCCACTTCTAAGGATTCATGGGATTACACTGAGTCTGCCTGGACAATGCGGGACAATGTCCCCATCTCAAAGTCTGTAAAGTCACATCTGTCTCGCCCCGTTAGCTACAGAAGGTGGCATAATCACAGGTGCTGGGAATCAGGACTTGCACATCCTGAGGGCCATGGCTGTGCCTGTCGCAGAGCGCAGACATCCGCAATTGGAACCCTTTCTGTAAACCAGAGGCTCTAGCAGTACACTGTCGTTACTGGCAGCCCAACCCGGGGCTCTGCCTGGACAGGGGCAAGAGGAAAAGCCTTCCAGCTCCGTGTAACACTATCAGGTGAGTGCATTTCCAGTCCAGGCCATGTCCAGTGTGCTTGAGCCCACAGACCATTTGAAACGCAGAACTAGCTTGTCATTTACTCTCCTGAACTTAAGACATTAAGATATATATATATATATCTTAATATATATATGCATATATGCAAATATATATATGCATATATATTTGCAAATAAGAACACATATATACTTTTTATTATGTTCTAATATGAGATGGCAGGGAAATAAACACGACTTATGAACCCTTGTGCAAAATCTCCCATGCTGGTAGCACGGTGCCCAGGATCGGGTAGGAGTGGGCTATTCATTGACTCTGCATGACCATGGCTGAGCCCCATGACCTGCGCAACCCTCCTTCCTCGACACTTCTCTGCTAAGACGCTTGTGGATTCAGAATGACTACAGGTGGTTCTGCATAAAAGATGCTAAGCAGCCCCTCCTCAGATGAAGAGCCCATCCTGTCTCTCTGGCTGAGGGGGGTTCTGCAGTGTCCACCCCCTCATTCACAGATGTTCACGTGCTTGTGTTTGCACACATCATTGTAACCAGAAACCGACCCTCTGTGCAGAACACTGGCCAGACACCTCTACGAATCTGATTCCACCACCTGATTCTGATTGATTCGGATTCATGTCCTATTCTCATCGTAACCACTCTCGGACCAGCTCTCTGGACAAGCTGGAAATGAAAGTTTTTTTAAATATCTATGTGAGAAAGAAAAAGGTCTGGGAGAAAGAGAGGAGGTGAGCTTTGTGATTTGTAAGTCGCTATTGAAAAACAAGCTTGAACTTTGCTTACAGAGAACACAGGCAGGAAATGCAGTGGCTCAAATTATCCACAGATTGAGCTATTTAGCCGATTGTTTCTTCCAAATGCAAAGTAGCATTTGCGTGTTGAGTACAGAGCTCCAAGCACTTGTTAGCTCCTGGGGCTATTAGTACTGAGTATTTTCATGGGTCCTGTTGGGTGAGAGAGTTTACATGCATAAGAAGTCACTTGATGTTTGTCCGTATCAACATACCCAAATTCATGTAAAACCCTTTTACATCTATTAAACACCAGGCTTTTTAGAAGTTCTTTCGCCTCAGATATTTCATTTGGTCTCATAGCAACTTGGAAAGTGGTCAGGGAAGATATGAAATCAGAGTACAGAGAAATTAGTTTTAGCTGGGCATGGTGGCACACACTTGTAATCCCAATACTTGGAAGGCTGAGACTGGAGGATCTCAGATTCGAGGGTAGCCTCAGCAACTTAGCGAGGCCCTCAGCAACCTGTTTCAACATAAAAAATAAAAAGGGCTGGGGTATAGCTTGGAGGTAGAATGCCCCTGGGTTCAATCCCCAGTAACCTGTGCACGTGGCGTACACACACACACACACAGAGAAGACTAAACAGAGGGAGGGAGGGAGGGAGGAAGGATGAGAAAGAGAGAGAAAGAAAGAAAGAAAGAAAGAGAGAGAGAGAGAGAGAGAGAGAAAGAAAGAAAGAGAAAGAAAGGAGGGAAGGAAGGAGGGAGGGAGGGAAGGAAGGAGTTTTATTCGAATCTCACTTGGTCCCAAGACTAGTGAGAGCCTACATTAGAAACAAGTTTTTAAATTTTCAAACCAATGCTCTTGCTACTTGATTATGTAGGAAAAAAAAAAAACAGTAACAAGAGTTTGAGCAGAGTTTTAATGACTTCAGAACTGTCACAGCTATAACACTAACTTTCACTTACAATATATATTTAGCAGCAATTGACTATAATTTGGTGGTGGGGGGAATAAGAAACAAAGAAAAAAGAAGATGGCATTTCATGCAATATTATATAAAAATATAACAGGATCTTGAAAATGCAATATTATATAAAGAACTAAGAAAGACTCAGGAAAAAAAAAACAGTTTTGCTGCTTTACTATTTTAGAAATAGCACATGGTTTCTACCACATGATGAATGCAAGAACCAAACAAACAAATGCACAGACAACTTCTGAGTTTAAATTGCCTAACATGCACAGAGCTAAACATTTTCTGGTCAATGTAATTAATTTCAGAAAAACTGGGTTGATATGCCTTTAAATTTAAACAATAGAATTTAGAATTACCTTACCTCATATGTTTCTTTTCTTCAGTCTGGCTAATAATATGGGCCAGTTATACACAAATGGTCAACACTGTGTTTGGGGCTGGCTCTGGCTCAGAATGATTTGGGGGATCATATATAAGATTTAAACAGGTTGAAGTTTTTGTTTGTTTTCTTTTATAAGCCAGCCTAAAAGCACACATAAAACTTGTCTCTTCCTGGTTTTACTTGTTGATTTTCAGTTAAGCGCCAATTTGTAGCAGGGTCTCGCTAAGTTGCAGAGGGCCTCTCTAAGTTGCTGAGGCTGGCCATAAACCTTTGATCCTGTCTCAGCCTCCCAAGTACTGGGATTATAGGCTGCACTACCACACCAAGCTCAAAAATATAGTTTAAAGCCATGTGATTTGTCTTTTTTATTCTAACCATCTTTCCTGCCTCTTGAAATATTTCTATAACCATCTTGAATATTGACAGAGAAAGAGATCCAAATGCAACCCCCCAATTCTCTAGTGTATTTTGCTGATGTTTGTGGCAGATGTAAATACTGCATTTGGTTACATAGGTGGAAATTTCCAGTGGCATCTGTCTTGTGACACTATTTTAGTCTGGCTCACATCAAAGGTCAGGCTCTTAAAGGCTGTCCAGTGCCACTGTCTTATCCCATGCAAGGAGCTTAAATGAATCTTCAGACCTTTATTCATCAAAATTGAATGCGTTTCATTAGGAATTCGACTCAAAGAGAAAGTCCGCATACTGAGAAAATCATGTAGCAACCATCTTTCCCTAACCTAAAAACAAAATGTCTAAAGGTTCACAGCATTTCATGGCCCTGCCCTCCCCTAGGACCACCTGGAGATATGGCGGATCCAAGAGGAGGTGCTGTGGATCCCCAGGGACTCGACATCACGAGTCTGTGCAGTAACTTCGAGGGCCTTCTCTGATTAGCTGAGTTGTCTCGTTTGCATTTGTAGGCTGGAGAACAATGGGAAAGTCCACATCTAAATATAAACAAAGAAAAGCAATAAACACTCTTATCATGTTACAGTTTCTTTCATGGGGTTGGTGGTAGGTATTATGTTGAAATGATTAGCAAATTGATTCAATTAATAAGATATTAAAATGCCTATTTTCAAATACTTCAAAAGGAGGAGACACTATATATATTCTTTAAGTTCTACCAATTACAGAATTATAAAGTCAAAGCTATAAAACCAACTTTCACCATGAGGGCACTTACCAAACTCAGCAAACCTGACTTTAGTTTCTACCATCTTGTGGAGATGGATACAGAGCCACCACATACTGATATACAGGTAGGACACTGCACAACTCCAGGGGATAGCTTTCATAAAGCCCATATTACATATCTTTTGGAAAGGTATAGTTTATATGAAAGATGCTCCCTAGAGTTCTACAGTGCATAATTGCATGTAGGGCCCTCCGTGGGACAGGAGTCGATGGGTAGAAAGTCTAACAAGAAGGTCTCCACTTCCTAATAGCTACTGTCCCAAATGGTTATGTTCTCTGTAAATCACTATGCCCTTACATCTGGGAAGTCTTGTGCTGGTAGATCAAGTATTCAGTACCTGTGTGTTCTAAGCTAAGATGATAATTTAGCTTAAAGTAGTTCAGGGCAAGCCGACTCCCTAGCAGAAGTGAATGACCTCACGTTCAACCCAGGTCTTAAAAATCCCTACAAAATTGCAAGAAACATGAGTTCATAGTAAAAAAAATTATATATATATATATATATATATATATATATATATATAGAGAGAGAGAGAGAGAGAGATTGAGAGAGATCATACATAGAAACAATGCACACTGAGTAAGAACCAGTACAAACAACAGATGGCCAAATATGACCCAGAAAGACTTCAAATACCACACTTAACAGACACAAAATACAAAAGCATTACATGCTTTTAAAATTTTCAAATAGATTTTGAAATTAGTAAAAAGGAACTAGAAATTAAAATATCTGGAATTAAAAAGAAAAACTTGATGAAATGAACTTAACAACTAAGAGAGTATTAATGAAGTAGAATATGTATCCTAAGAGATGGTCCAGAATGAAACACAGAAAAAGAAAATAAGAAAAAGGTAGAAGAGATGAGTAGAGTGATAAAATCTAACTTATATGTAATGTGACTTTTAGAAAGAAATAGGAAAAAAAGAGGAGGAAGTATTTGAGGATTTTATGGCTGAGAACTTTCTAGAATTGATGAGACACTAATACACAACTCCAGGAACCAGCCAGGATCAATTAAAGAGAAACTCACATTTGAAACCTCTTAGTGACAGTGAAGAGCACCGAAGGCCATGGCTTTAAAAACAATCTTCTGGATAGCAAATATGGAAGCCAAAAAATTATGTAATTATATCTTCAATATGTTGACAGAAGAAATCTATCATCTTAAATTTGTTGACAAACAGCCGGGCGTGGTGGCACACGCTTGTAATCCCAGTACTTTGGGAGGCTGAGACCGGAGTATCCGGGTTCGCGGCCAGCCTTAGCTCTCTCTCTCTCTCTCTCTCCCCGCAACTTCATGAGACCCGGTTTCAAAATAAACTATAAAAATAGGGCCGGGGGTGTAGCGCGGAGGTAGAACGCCCCTGGGTTCAATCCCCGGTACCGCAAAAACAAACAAACAAACAAACAAAAAAATTTGTTGACAAACCCTCTAATTAAGTTACAGTTCTTTTGTAATAAAGCATGACATAAAGGCATTTCCAGACAATAAAAACAGAAAACTTTCCACCAGAAGACTGAATTTAAAAGATGTGACTCAGGCAGAAAAGAAGTGTTAACCAATGAAAGATTTGAGCTCTAAAAAGGAAAGATTAGCAAAGAAAACAGTAAACACATGAGTAAAGCCAAACAATTGTTGATAGCAATATTAATAATTTATGAGGCTTAAAACTGAGGTAAAACTATAATACAACAATAGAGTATGTCATAAAGGGATGATCAGAATCAAAGTGTTCTAAAATTCTTTTATTGTTCTGGAAGGTGCAGAAATAAGAATTTTAAACTATGATAACTGAAATATGCTTGATATATTTCTAGCATAACTCTAAAAGAATAAGACAGAGAATATAATTTCCAAACTAGAGGAGGTAAAGAAATGGAAAATGAAAAATATCAAGCCAAAAGAAAGAAAAGAGAAACAGAAAAAACATGCCAATTTCAGGTGATAAGTATAATAATAAAAATATGAACAGGAAGAATGTATGTTAATATGTTTATGATTATGTGTCCAACAATGTTCTCACTTAATAGTAACCACACTGAGGTAGGGTTACTCTTATACCCATTTTACAGATGAGGAAAATGGGGGCACAGACTGCTTTTGTGACTAGCCAAAGGGTACACAGGTAGCAAGTAATAGAGTTGGCAATCATACCTGGGCAGGATTTCTCAGAATGTTCTCATTCTTTGGGGGGTGGGTATACTGGGAATTGAACCCAGGGGCATTCTGCCTCTGAGCTACACCCCCAGCCCTATTTTAGTTTTTATTTTTAAACAGTGTCTCACTAAGTTGAGGAGAGCCTCACTAATTCCTGAGGCTGGCCACAAACCTCCTGTCTTAGCCTCCCAAGTACTAGGATTACAGATGTACGTCACCATGCCCGGTTCAGAATATGTTCTCTTAAAAACTGTTTCTATACTGTTCCACAAAAAAGGTAAATTAGAAAAGATAAAAATATATCACTAATTATAATAAATGCTAGTGGACTTAATATTCCATTCAAAAGAAAAATATTATTAGACTGAATTTTAAATTCTAGCTATATGCTATTTAGCAGAGGCGCATCAAAAAAATAGAAAAAGAAGTTGAAAGTAAAAGGATGGAAACAGATTTTCCACATCAACACTAATGAAAAGAAATCTAATGTAGCCATATTTCAACAAAGTAAAATATAAGGCAAAAAGCATTTCTAAGCCAGCATGGTGGCACATGCCTGTAATCCCAGTACTTGGGAGGCTGAGACAGGAGGAGTTTTTTGTTTTGTTTTGTTTTGTTTTGATTTGTTTTGTCTTCTTTTGTTTGTGGCACTGGGGATTTAACTCAGGGGCATTTTACATCCGAGCTACACCCCCAGCCCTATTTTATTTGGAAACAGGGTCTTGCTAGGTTGATAAGAGTCTCACTATTTGCTGAGGCTGTCCTCGAACCTGTGATCCCTTTGTCTCAGCCTCCCAAGGACTGGGATTTCAAGAGGTTTGAGGCTAGCCTCAGCAATTTATCAAGACCCTCAGCAACTTTGTGGACCCTGTCTCAAAATAAAAAAATAAAAAGGTCTAGGGGTTTAGCTAGAGGTAGAAGGCCTCAGGGTTCAATTTCCAGTACAAAAAAAAAATTAAAAGATACCATATAAAGAGGAAAACACCAAGTCACCAACTGAGAGAATGTATTTCAAAAAAACATAACCCATGAAGAATGAATACCCAGAATAAACAAAATCCCAAAAATACAGTAAGGAAAAGGCAGATGATATAGTAATTAAAAACCTGAAAAAGATTAATGAAGATTCCAAGATGGCGACTGAGGGAGACACCAGGTCGCAATCTCTCTGAGACTTGGATCTCAATCACCGTGAAAGCAGCTTCTTGACAAGAGAAGAAAAGCAACAAAAATTTGAACTAAACAATGAAAAATTTGAAACATGACGGAATCAAAGCTAGAAGACAAAACAGAGGACAGCAAAAAGCTCCAAGCGCCCTACCAAGGAATAGTGCCATCTTGGCAGACCACATCAGTGGCTATCAGCACTGCAGCTTCCACATGCTGCCGGTAAAGAAGCCAGCGACCTGTTGTAAATCCAGCAACCGCAGATCAGCAGCAGCAACAAAAGCAAGCAGCAACTCGTTCCACACTGGACAGAGGCCTAAACTGTGGCGGCAGTGGCAGTGGCGGTGGTGCCATCTTGGCTAGGTTGTGCCAGCAACTACTGGCATTGCTCCTTCAACAGACTACCAACAAAGAAGCCAGCGACCTGTTATAAATCCAGCAACTGTAGATCATCAGCAACAAAAGCGAGCAGCAACTTGCTCCACGCTTGACAGAAACCTGAACTGCAGCAGCAGTGGCAGTGGAGGCAGCACCGCCTTGGCCAGACTGTGCTGGCAGCTACCAGCATTGCAGCTTCCACACGCTGCCAGCAAAGAAGCCAGCGACCTGTGGTGAATCCAGCAACTGCAGATCATCAGCAACAAAAGCGAGAAGCAATTTGCTCCACGCTCGACAGAGAACTGAGTGCCGGGAAGCCTGAACAGAACCTGCGGCAGCATGGCTGAGCCCACCCCTTCCCTCAGAGATTAAGAGCAGTGCTCAAGGAGACCGAAAGTCAATGAGCCTCCCCAGTGGGAGACCACCCAGCGTAGCCACAGGGACTCCCGTGGCAAGCAATAGACTAGCGGGGTCTGAGACTTTGGGGATCACCCCTGTGGAGGTGGTGGAGTGTGGTTTGCTGTATGATGCAGTAGATGTGAAGATAAGGAGATAGCCCCTGGCGACATTCGGGCAGGAAAGACCTATAGCCTGCAGGTTGCAGCTCCCTTGCAGGGTTCCCAGGGATCGCCACAGGACACACAGTCATGATACCTGGGGAACATTAGACCAACCCAGCCTTCTCTGTGGAAAACATGGAGTTCCGTGTTTGCACAGAGTTGGGTCAAAGTGACATCCGCCGCTTCTGTAGGCAAAGAGAGATACAAGCCCAGAGTCCCGCACTGGCGACACCTGCCATAGGTGTAGACAGAGACATAGGGACAGGCCCAGTGGAGAACGCGGAGACCCACGCTTGCAGTGAGAGGGGCACTAGCGGCCCTGGGCATCAGCACAGGCAGTGAGAGGCACCAGGCATGGGTCCCAATCACTGAAGGAGACCAAGAATTGGGCCTGCAAACAGACATTATACCAAGCAAGTGAGAATAACCATTCAGAAAAGGCTATTCACCTTTAAGGTTCACCAAATAGCAAATATCTACCTCCAGGATAAGATACTACAAAGGGAGAGAGATTAGACATAGGAAATCTATAGAGTAAGAGAGAGAGAGAGCTACCAAAAGCAACAAAGTAGTTCTCAGCAACAAGAACCATGCAGGAGGCATCACAGTACCTGACTTCAAACTATACTACAGAGCCATAGTAATAAAAACAGCATGGTATTGGCACAAAAACAGACACATAGACCAATGGAGCGAATAGAAGACTCAGAAACAAATCCGCACACTTCAGCCAATTGATTTTTGACAAAGGAGCCAAAAACATACTCTGGAAAAACGATAGCCTCTTCAACTAATGGTGTTGGCAAAACTGGTTAACCACATGCAGAAAATTGGAAATAAACCCCACTTTTTCACCCTGCACAAGTCAATTCAAGATGGATCAAAGACCTAGAAATCAGACCAGAGACCTTGCAGCTACTTGAAGAGGGCATAGGTCCAACTCTTCAACAAATAGTAGGCACAGGCAAAATATTCCTCAACAAACCCCCAAAGGCACGAGAAGTTAAAAAGAGGATCAATGTGTGGTATCGCATTAAACTGAAGAGCTTCTGCACAGCAAAGAAAACTACCAAGAACCTCAACAGAGAGCCGACAGAATGGGAGAAGATTTTTGCCAGCTACTCCTCTGATAGAGGACTAATATCTAGAATATAAAGAGAACTCAAGAAACTCATCGCTAAAAAAACAAACCCAATCAAAAAATGGGCAAGTGAACTAAATAGGCACGTCACAAAAGAAGAAATACAAATGGCCAATAAATGTATGAAAAAATGTTCAACATCATTAGCAATCAGAGATATGCAAATCAAAACTACTCTGAGATTTCATCTAACCCCAATTAGAATGGCAATCATTCAAAAATAAACAATAACAAATGCTGGCAAGGATGTGGAGAAGTAGGAACTCTAATACACTGTTGGTGGGATTGAAAATTAGTGCAACCACTTTGGAAAACAGTGTGGAGGATCCTCAGAAGACTGAGAATGAACCTACCATATGACTTAGCAATACCATTTCTAGGTATCTATCCAAAAGAAAGGAAAACAAATTATCAGACTAATGCATGCATATATATGTTTATAGTTGAACAATTCACTATTGCCAAACTATGGAACCAGCCAGCATGCTCATCAACAGATGAATGGATTACAAAACTATGGAATGTGTACGCAATTGAATTTTACACAACCATAAAGAAGAACGACATTACGTCATTTGCAGGGAAATGGATGGAATTAGAGAACATTATGCTTAGTGAGATTAGTCAGTCACAAAATGTGAAAAGTCAGTGCTCTCCCTAATATGCGGAAGCTAGGGAGAATAGGGCATAGGAGGGAGTCCAGACAAAGATGGAGAAAACCTTACATGAGTAAAGAAGGTGACCTAACTGAGGGAGATAGGAGGGGGTAAGAGGGAAACACCCTAAAGCACAGGATGTACATACACAAACGTTTCAAAGTCAATTCCTATGCTGAGCACAAGAAGGAGGGAAGGGGGAGGGAATGGGGGTGGGAATTGGGGGAGGGCTAATTGACCAATGTGTGCATGTATACTTCTACCACCCTGAAACCCATCAAGATGTATAATTACAATGCACCAATAAAAATTTTTTAAAAAACCTGAAAAAGATTTGAATAAGAATTTCATAGAAGGAGAAACCCAAAATAACCAGCAATTTATGAAAACATATCCAATCTTACTAGTAATCAAAAGGATAAAAATTAGAACCAGGGTAGTGTAAAATTCCCTGTCTATCAGACTGGCACATCATTACAGTCTGGTGAGGTTCAGTGTTGCAAGGGTGTGAACCAACAGAAACCCTGTTAATGGGAATTTACAACAAACGACTATGCAGAACCTAATGAACAATTTTGCAAAACTATTTGATGTTATCTAGTAAGTTGTAGATATGTATGCCCTTTGACTAAAGAATTCCTTTCCCATGTATATACATAGAAAAATTCTAGCGCTCATGCACCAGGATATTTATACAAAAAATTCATAATGACACTGTAATGGCAAAAAAAATGTAGAAAGTGCTCAAATGTTCATCAGCAGTAGAATGAATAAATTATGCAATGTTTTCTTGGCATATTATACAACAGTGAAAATAAATTACTGACATCCACAATGTTAATGAATCTCATAAATATGATGAGTGAAAAAAGCAAGTTGAAGAAAAAAGAATTATTAAATATAATTCTCCACTCATTTAAAGTTCAAAACTATGAAAAAACCAAGCAATATAATGATTAGGAATATAAATATATTTGTATACAAAAAAGAATAGCAAGAAAGGATTACATACCATTTAAGATAATAACTTCTGAGGAGGGAAAAGCAAACAAGGTACTATACAGGTGATAGTAATATTTCTTTTCTGAGGTACCAGATCATGTCATAGTTTTTATATCTACTTGATTTTAATTAAAATAACAGATAAAAAAGTTAAATGAATTACATAAAGAACTCAACTACAACTCATAGAGTTGGGGCTTGAAGTGGAACTGTCTGACCCCACAGCCCTCTGTCTTTGCAGCTGGCTGTGTACTGATCTCAAGGTCGCTGGCATCAAAGGCTGATAGCTCTCCCGCCTCCTCACACTTTGTGAATACTGATGCCTTGCTCGAGCCTGTGGTAGCCCCCACTCCTTGCCGTGGGTGAGTTTTCAGGGAACAAATGTACAATCCACCACCCTCTATCTAGTTGCAAAACATCTTTATCATCACAAAAGGAAACCCAGTATCCATCGGGCAATTGCTCCCTCTTCTCTCCTTTCATCTAGGTCCTGGTAACCACCAATCCACTTTCTGCCTCTATGGATTCGATTATTCTGAATATTTCATATAAACAGAATCAGATAACATTTGTCTTCTTGCATCTCACTTCTTTCACTTAACATTATATTTCCAAGTCCATCTACTTTGTAGCATGTATCAGTACTTCATTCCTTTTGCATAGCTGAATAATATTTCACCTCTCTACCTTGTTTCCACTTTTCTCCCCAGAGTGTCTCAACTCCTTTCCTTCTTTTCCCAGTTGATCCTACTGGGATCTTTCTTGCTTTTCTCTAGAAAACTCCCAGGGATTCCAGCAGCTTCTACTGATCACATTCGTTTTGATGGTTTGAGCCTTTGTCTAATCTCAGTTTGCAGTTCTTTGCAAATACAGGTTTTGCACAACTTCTGCCTCTTTCAATTCTTTGATAAAATTATTCGACAGAACATCCTGATGTGACTCCACCTACCTTGCCTGGCATCTAGAGCATCCTTCACTTTCTTATCCACAAGGATTTAGGGAGAGACTTGCCAAATCTTTCACTTGTATCAAGATTCATCCCTCCAAAAGTTCCCTGTATCTCCATAATCCCCTGCTTCTGCATCCAAGTCAGGCTCCTAGTGCTCACTTTAGCAGCCCCTGTGCTTCTCCTTTGGCAGGTTTATTGTACCTGGAAATTAACTAGCTCTTTGTATGTTTATCTGCTTAATATTTGTCTCCAACTCTCTAAGATACCAGGAACCCCGGGTCTTTCTTTTCTCTAGCCCCTAACATACTGTCAAGCAAATGTTAAGTTCTCCATAAATGTTTGCTGTTGAAAGGCTATCTAGATAATCCTGTCTGGTAAATTGCTCAGTGAACCTTGGCTGCTCCACATCAAAGAAATTTCACACCCAGTTTTGTCTGTTGGGGCCCCTCTGAGCTGACCCACCTGTCCCATTGCCCAGGCCTGGGGCCTTGACACACATTGACACTGTCATATTAAGGTGCAGCAAAGGTTTCTGGACTAGTTGCAGGCATTATTTATTTTTAGAAACTGGTTTCCCTTGATTGGGGGACGGGGCAGGAAGGAGATTGAGTGGGGGAGGGTCCAACAAGATCAATTTAATTTCTTCCTTGGTACCCTTTCCCTGTGCAGTCAGATGCGATGACTACTGAACAGCAAGTGTAATGAATGTCTTCATATCTTGGCCAAGAGCAAGAGCCATATGGCTGCTTCTGCTCAGCGGTTGTGAATTTATTTGGGTTTTGTCCAGGTGAGTGGCAAGAACAGTTAAGCAATCAACATATTTTTCTGTGCACTGAATCACATGTTTTTAGATCCAAGGTCAATACTATAAAATCTCCTTCAGATACTTTATTCCCCCTCCTTCAAAAAAAAAAAAAAAGAAACAGGAAAACCAAAAGGAAAAAATCATGACTCTACAAGAAAATTTTAGGTTGAATTCATTCCATTGGCTTCAGCTTAGAAGAAACAAACTGAATTTAGCCCTTGTATTTTTGGTTTGCTTTGCCAGGGTGTTCAGTGATAACTGGTTCCAATTCAGGCTCCTGCTTTGGAACCTTGTTACACTGTCACATACACAAATACCTACACACACACACACACACACAGTCCACAGAACAAGGCTCTGTCTCAAGATGGCTTATACAGCCTTCTTAGCTAGTGGAATTCTGATTTCATCGTGGCCTCCAGCTAACAGCGGAGTACAGGTTCGAGAGGAGATAGTTTTAGCCAGGCGTGGTGGTGCATGCTTGTAATCCCAGTACTTGGGAGGCCTCCTACTACAGGAGGATCGCAGGTTCGAGGACAGTCTCAGCAAGTAGAGAGACTCATCAACTTAGCGAGACCCTGTTTCCAAATAAAAATAAAATAGCTGGGGGTGTAGCTTGGAGGTAGAATGCCCCTGGGTTTAATCCCCAGTACCAAAAAAAAAAAGAGAGTTTTAAATATATCACTCAGCATTTCACAAATTGAAGCTTCTAATTTGGGAACATAAAAGTAAAGAAGGGCCGGATGTGGTGGTGCACACTTGTAATCCCAGTACTTGGGGAGGCTGAGACCAGAGGATCTGGGTTTGCGGCCAGCCTCAGCTACTTAGTGAGGCCCTCTGCAACTTAGTGAGACCCTGTTTCAAAATAAAAAGAATAAAAAAATAGGGCTGGGGGTGTAGCTCGGAGGTAGCATGCTCCTGGGTTCAATCCCCAGTACCAAAAAAAAAAAGTAAAGAATGTAACCTCGTGTCCGTTAGCCCACTATCTTTTACATTTCAGCTTATACTGTTTCAAAAACAAAAAAGCAGGGGGAAGGGTTTCGTTCCTCTCTACCCAGACACTCTCTTCCATTTGATTTTTTTTTTTTTTTTGGTACTGGGGATTGAACCCAGGGGCATCCCAAATTTGACAATAATTCCTAAAATTTGGATGACATTATCAATAATGAGTTCTAAAGCTGAAAGAGCCTTTTCTAATTTACAAATAATAAAAAATCAAACACACTAGAGGAAAGGCAGAGTTATTTGTATATGTTTACTATAAAAAGTGATATTAATTATTGTTCTATGAAGAGGCAATCAAAGAATGTGTAGCCATAGAGTGTTAGGAGAAAAATATCCTAAGAGATATGCTAGGAGGTTAATATGTTGCTATTTTTCTAGATTTTGTGATATGTATAGTATTTGACAGTGTTTAAGCTTTATAACTTGTTATTTCTTTTTCTCATTTTTAATAACTATCCGCTTTTAGACCTTACTTTGTGTTCTTTTTCTTAAAGAGGGCTGCCCAAATTGCATAAATTCCAGGTCCCACAGAACCTGGACCATCCTTGCACAGGAACTTTTTAATATTTGGAAATAAGATGAGGCTTTTCTTTTTGGTTAAGGAGTCTTAATAACACAGTCAAATGGGATTCTAGGATCTGACCTGGAGGACGAAACTGGAGCTCCGGGGTGTCAACACTGAGAACTGTGGACGGCACACAGACTCATTACTGAGCACCCAGCCGGGAGGAGGCCTGGGCAAAATCAGGCGCCTCATCTGGACTCTGTTCCAGAAAAGAAATCTTCCACAAAGAAGGTCTACTGAAATGACCTGGTGGAGCTTTTATATAATTCAAAAGAGGAAAGACTGCAAGGCTTTTCAAAGAAGTGTGAAACCCTGGATTTGGGATATCTAGGTTCAATCCACAGTCTGGGTTTTCCTGCTTTAAAGTTAAGACAAGGTCAACAGGACACAGTGGATGGATGAAGATGACAGTACTCTCCTATCTCACTGACCCTCCCCTGTTCACTAGGTTGGCATGATAGATGTTATGGGGAGATCCTATGGTCAATGCAGCCAGCAACCCCTGACATGATCTTACGACTGTTTATCTCCCTCACAAGAGCCGAAGGGGTTAATGCACTGGGATCATCATTCTCAAGCAAGTCGAGTCAGAGTCACCAGCCCTTCCCCAAAAAGGAGGAGTTTCCACACAAATATTGCCCCTTACTCCACTTGTTAGTAATCCTGCTATTAAGATTAATTTGGGGGCCCAGCTTGTCCGCTGTCGCGGGCCCGGCCCGGCTGCCGTCGGAGGGGACGCCGGGGCCTCCCGGCGCGGAGTGAGAAGCAGGCGCCCTCCCCCTCGCGTCTGCCGAGACCGGGTCGGACTGGGCGGAAGAGAGCGGAGTTTCTCTATTCCGAAAGTGATGCCACCAAGAAGAGATGGGAAATACAAACTTCCAGTTCCACTCCCAGAAGGCAAGGTTCTGGATGACATGGAAGGAAAACAGTGGGTGCTGGGCAAGAAGATTGGCTCCGGAGGATTCGGATTGATATATTTAGCTTTCCCCACAAATAAACCAGACAAAGATGCAAGACATGTAATAAAAGTGGAATATCAAGAAAATGGCCCGTTATTTTCAGAACTTAAATTTTATCAGAGAGCTGCAAAAAAAGACTGTATAAAAAAGTGGATAGAACTCAAGCAACTTGATTATTTAGGAATTCCTGTGTTTTATGGATCTGGTCTGACTGAATTCAAGGGGCGAAGTTACAGATTTATGGTAATGGAGAGACTAGGAGTAGATTTACAGAAGATCTCAGGTCAGAATGGTACTTTCAAAAAGACAACTGTCCTGCAACTCGGTATCCGAATGTTGGATGTACTGGAATATATACATGAAAATGAATATGTTCATGGTGATATAAAAGCAGCAAATCTACTTTTGGGTTACAAAAATCCAGATCGGGTTTATCTTGCGGATTATGGACTTTCCTACAGATACTGTCCCAATGGGAATCACAAACAGTATCAGGAAAATCCTAGAAAAGGCCATAATGGGACAATAGAGTTTACCAGCTTGGATGCCCACAAAGGAGTAGCCCCGTCCAGAAGAAGTGATGTTGAAATCCTCGGCTACTGCATGCTGCGGTGGTTGTGTGGGAAACTTCCCTGGGAACAGAACCTGGCGGACCCTGTGGCTGTCCAGACTGCTAAAACAAATCTGTTGGACGAGCTCCCTGGATCAGTTCTGCAGTGGGTACCTTCTGGAAGCAGTTGCTGTGAAATAGCCCAATATTTGGAATGTGTTCATTGTTTAGCTTACAACGAAAGGCCAAACTATCAAAGGCTCAAAAAAATTCTGAACCCAGATGGAATACCTTTAGGACCACTGGAATTTTCCACCAAAGGACAGAGTATAAATATGTATACCCCAGCCAGTCAAAAAGTTGATTTACGAAAGGCTGCAACAAAGCAAGTCAGTCAGATGCAAAATAAGTTAATAGAAAAAGTCCACCATGAGAGAAGTGCTGAGTCCTTTGCAATATGGAGAAAAGTGCAGAAAGAGGACGCGCCGATTGGATCTATGAACAATGAAGCAGCTCAGGAAAGCACAAAGAGGAGACAAAAATATCGTGAATCTTCAGAACTTTTGAATGAAGTAAACAGTTTGCCACAAAAATCAAACTATCTGCAATTACCAAATTTATTTTATGAACCCTATCAGGATTATCCCAGTCCAGATAGAGTTGACAAATCGAGACCGCCACCTTGGTATGCATATACTTCCACAAATGGTATAGG
>PVJS01023898.1:0-29162 GCA_004027185.1 Glis glis
GCCCTATTTTTTATACTTTATTTTGAGACCGGGTCTCACGAAGTTGCGGAGGGCCTCACTAAGTAGAGAGAGAGAGAGAGAGACAGGGAGAGAGAGAGAGAGAGAGAGAGAGCTGAGGCTGGCCGCGAACCCGGATCCTCCAGTCTCCGCCTCCCAAAGTACTGGGATTACAAGCATGCGCCACCACACCCGGCTCCAGCACCAATTCTTAATTTAACCTCTAATGATGAATATGCCTATTATATCATATTTACACATATAAGCTACATCAAAAGTACTTTGGAGACTTTAGGATAAAAAAATTAAATCTTGTATTTTCCTATTGAAGTTATTTAAGGCTTCCATTTCTTTCACCATTCCAATTCTTCTTATAAACCACCCAGTTCTTCGCTTTATTTCAGAGCTTCACATAGATGTATGAGGTATGAGACTAATGGTAAAAAAGGGTGGACAGAGGAGCCTCACTTTCCTCCCGGTGGGCAGGTCACACGTTCATGTCTAAGACTAGGAATGTAACACTCCACTAGCACATCTTCTCATAGAGCCTATTAACAATAGGCTTATTTTTCTCTTACACATATTTCATATTCCAAGTTTATAAAAAAACAAACTTGAAATAGTATATTTTTCTCTGAAATCTTATTAAATCAGACTTCAAATTTTGTATACAAAGTATTCATGTATTATTCATATATTGCTTATGTTTTTGTAAGTGAAATTCAAAAATGAAATGAGATGAAGGCAGATGAGAATAATTTATAATATTTTTTGGTGTTTAGATATTCTTTCAAAACTTCAAAAAGTGTGAATTGGTGGGGGCAGGAGGACAGGAGAGGAACAGTGAGAGGGCATTTGCAAGTAAGAGAAGAGGGTCCATAGTCAGAAGCTGTTAGCTATGCAAGAAGAATGCATTGAAACAATAAAATGAGACCTAGGAAGAGGGGTGAAAATAAGAATTTATAGCACTCAATCTAAATGGGAAGAAAGGCTTCTTTTGGTCAGTAAATTAAATGCTAAATAGTAAATACAGAAAATGCCATAAGTACACATGGAAGAAAGTGTTTTCAATATTTAAGTTGTCCAAATGAAGCCAGTGACTTCCTTACTATTGTGCTAAAGAGGCAGCTGCTTCAGCTATGCATGGAAAGGATTAGCTTTGTCCAAGCTTCTTCATCAGTAACAAACAGAGGGAAGAATAGATTATAGCAGGAGGCAGCATGGCTTGTGAAATTGGAAAAAAAAGAAAAAGAAATGAGATGTGTAGATTCAAACTGTAAAATAGCTAGCAGTTAGTGACAGAGAAGTCAAGAAAAGGCTCAAATAGGCCTTAATTAGACACCACAATTAAAACAATTTATTGCTGGGCATGGTGAACTTTGCCTGTAATTTTTGTACTTGGGAGGCTGAGATCAGAGGATCTCAGGTTCAAGGACATCCTCAGCAACTTAATGAGATCTTCTTTCAAAATAAAAAAAACAAAAATGGCTGGGGGCTTAGCTCAGAGGGAGAATACCTCTGGGTTCAATCCTCAGTACCAATAATAATAATAATAATAATAATAATAATAATATATTGTGTACATGAGAAGATTGTGTTCTATTGCCTCAGATAGATGATAAGCCTATGTTTCGTTTATTATGACTTTTGGAATCTAAATATAATGCTGAGAACTTGGCAAGCATTCAACACATGCTCTTAAGATTGAAATTCCAAGTTTGGAAAACAGTGTAATGACTGATGCAAAAGTAGGAATACAAGCAAAGACTGGGGTGCATGCGATGACAAGACCAATTTCTCTGACACAGAGTAACAGGGACATGACTTAAACTTCCCTGGAAATCATGATGGGACATGGCATTCGCCATCAGCTTTCCCCAAGAGCTACTTTCTTATTCTTCCTTAGAATTAATCTGAATTTCCCTAAGTTAGTTGAACACACAATTCCCCAGAATATGTTATGAAACAATTTGCCATGTCTCGTATGTATATGTTTCTGAATACCTTTTATTTCAGGGTAGCATTTCAAAGATGTTTTTATAGCCAATAGCACTGGAAAAATAGAGATAATCTCTCTCTCCTAGTCAAAGGACAAGTTTCTCAAGATAATGACAACAATGTCTTTCTCCAGGATAATCTATGGAGGTATGCTTGAAGTCCCCTTACTAGGGTAGGAGTTTCCTAAACTCAGATTTCCTCTGTTATAACAGACATCTGTTGTGTACATGGCATGCATGTGGGCCCAGATCTATGTGTACCCCAAGAAGTTAGGTGGCAGGAGAAGCAGATGTGCATATAAGGATTATGCTGCATGCTCTGCTGTAAGTAATAGGATCCTTTTCCTTTTTTCTGGAGTCACATTTCTTCTGCCAGCATCCATGAAACTATGGCATGCCAACTGCTTAAATAGCAAGTCAGTTGAAATAACACATGATTTCTAGTTTCTAACACTATATTTTTCAGCCTTTCTTTGGTTAGGGAATGGCGACATGACCAACTTTTGACTAATGGGGCTTGAACAGAAATGAGGTGGAATAGAAGAAATGAAAGAAATAGGTAGAAAATATAACTGTAATATAAAAGCCTGCTGTTAATGTTCCTCATATACCTATTCCCCAAACCAATTCTCTCTCCCAAGTCTGTCTCTCCCAAATTCCTGGGAAATCTGTAAATCTTAATGTGAACCAAAAAAAGCTACAATTACTGTGTATTAATATAACAAGAAAGATACAATATCTTGAAAGACCTATAATTTAGGGGACTTTTCATCTTATTTATAGATCAGGTGATAGAGACCACCATCAGCCTAAGCATGCTGGAAATGACCAGACCACCACGAAGCTGCTCGTGATCACTGGTCTAATGTCATCCTTACATGCCTTCCCATACCCAGCCTTCACCAAAAAAGGAACCATAAAGGAAGAGCCATAAATCCTCCAAATACATCTCTCACTCTGGAGATGGCCCACATTTTTCCTTGAACGTGCATTTCTTGCTTTCCTAAATAAATCTATGTTTCTCTCTGATTGGCACATGCTGAAATTCTTTTCTGTCACATAAGCCAAGGCCCCTGCCAGTCTTGAGATGAGTTCTCCTCTCTGGGAATACCTGGGACCCTTCATAGAATCAACCTTTCTCCCGTGACAGTAGTGACAGTAGTGCTTTATTACTTTTATGGCCTGTCCTTGAAACTAAAGAGCATGCCCTTCTTATATTCTTCCCTGATGGATAAAAAAGAGATGGAAGTATTGAGACTTCAGAATCCGTTATGGAACCTATTGTGACTTCAGGAAAAAAATCCATGCAGTATTGAACAATTAGACTAGGGTTCCATGGTCTCTGAAACTATATAGAATTTTAGAAGACACATTTTCTACTTTAATAAGTATAATGATGTTGCCAGTTGCTTGCCAAATGATGAATACTCACTAATTGCATCAAACCTCCCCAAAAAACTTTGTAATGCAATACTCATTTTAAGGATGGCATAAATTAATGGCTATGAAACGTAACGTAACAGTTGTCCATCATCATGTGAATGGATTACAAATTTATGGGATATACACACAATGAAATTCTACTTAGCAATAAAGAAAAACAAAATAATGTCATTTGCAGGAAAATGGATAGACCTGGAGAACATTTTGTTAAATGATATTAGCCAGTAACAGAAAGTGAAGGGTCACATGTTTTCTCTCATATGCTGAAGCTAGGAAGTATGCTGAAGATGGACTTCACATGATGGAGAAGAAACTCCGGGCAAGCCAGGGAGGTAGTCTAGGGGAAGGGGGCAGGGGGGAAGAGGATCAATGAACGAATCACTTCCATTGACATTACGTACATAAGTGAGAATACCATTGTCAATCTCAATATCCTGTATGGGGAAGTGGGTAGTGGGGAGGGAGCCGGAGGAAAGCCCACCAAGTGCTGTGTGCATGTGTCACTATCACTATGAACTGCATTATTATGTGAGACTGTAATGTACCAATAAAAGTATTTTTAAAAGACTAAAAAAGAAGCAGGGCCACCTACTGGAAAATGGCTAGTTAATGGCATTTACTAGTGACTAGTTAATGGAACTGAATTACAGAAGGGTAAATGTAGACAGTGAACTGAATTTTGATTCAGCCAAGCACAATATTACTCTTTGAGCTCCATAAAAGCCAGTGTACTGCCTGTTCATTTCACCATCATATACCCAGTGCCTAGCAACATGCCTGATACAAACTAGGTAATTGACATTTATTGAATGAATTAAGAAGTTGAAATTCTTTAATCACAGTGGCCCTCAGTTTTCTCATACAAACATAATAATAGAAATATATAAAAATGTCATTAGAATTAGGAATACTACATGACTATACACTGTTATATATTACATACACAACTAATGGCTATTATACTTAATAAGTATGCATGTTAAGAGAAGTAGCAGTTGATTCTTTATATTCTCCTGATCTTGACCAATTTTGCTCCCAGAAATCAATTATGGTAAACATATTACACAGAGAAGGACCCTATTTTACTTGTTCTCTAAATATAAATGAATTTGTTAATGTCACGTGTTACAAATTTAAAGAGTTCTTTATAATTTGACACAAGAAATAACTGTAGCATGGATTGTTTGTCTATTCTTAACAGCGAGTGAAGACCCTTTTAAATCAATAAGGTAAAAAAAATGTGCCTTCTGTGCAAAGAAAAAGATGCCAAATTAGTTAGGCATTATACAATGATGAAACCTGGAGATGAATAGTTTCCAAGGGAGACACATATAATTAATATGCACATGATGATTGAGAGCCTGAACCTTCCTAACTTTCAGCATTTTCCCTGGGTCTGTTATTTTACAAAGAAACTAGAAAGAATGAGCAATTGCTAATGGGAGGGAGGGAGGGAGGGAGGGAGGGAAGGAGGAAGGAAGGAAGGAAGGAAGGAAGGAAGGAAGGAAGGAAGGAAGGAAGGAAAGAAGGAAGGAAGGAACTCTGTGATGATTAGTCTGGTTTGCCAACTTGATGAGATTATGAGACACCTAAGATTATGTGACTTTGGGTGTATTTATGGATGATTGGCTTATGTAATTTCAAATTGAGGGGAAGTTCTGCTCTGAATGTAGGCAGCACTGTTCTGATAGGCACAGGACCTGGATAAAAAGAAGAAGAAAGTTGCATGAAGGGAAGCATGGTTCTTCCTGAGGAAAGCGCATATGCTCTCCTCTAAGGTATCAGCCTTCAGCTCTTGGAACGAGACTTTCGCCAGTGTTTCTCTGGAGAGATTCCCGGCCTTTCCATCTTGGACTGGGACTGTCTGTCACTCTGATTCTGAGACTCCAGCTTTTGGACTTCAACCAGCTTCTGGTTCCTCCAGCTCACCAAGTGCACTTGAGACAACACTGCTTCAGACCGTAAGCTGACTTGATAAATCCCCTCTCACCATACATGTGTCCTGTGAGTACTGTTGCTCTAGTCAACGTTGACTAATACACACTCTATACCAAATTTTTTAAAAATAGTGAAAGATATTAAGGTCTTCATAGTGAATCTATCAAATCTAATACAAAAGAAAGAGTCATTCCATCAAGAATGGACACAAATCAACATGGGACTAAAAGAGGCTGAGGATGCACCAGCCTGAATATAGAATATATCTCAATGGAAGCAGAAGAGACATTCCATTTGTCCTTTCAGGAAAAGAACTCAATCAGATGCCTAATGGAAAGGAATTGAGCTAATACAAAATAAAATCCTGTAAAATTATGTGTACACCTAGATGTTGTAACTACTGGAAAGTAGCTCATTTAGTGATGTGGGTTGAGTTTGTAACAAAAAAGGAAAATAACTCATAATTTTGTCATTATAGTGATTTGCCTAAAACTCTAACAGTAAGTACCTGATGCTGATTGACCCCAAAGATAATTCTCATTAAGATTCTACTAAGTAAATGGGAAAATTCAATTTTAAAAAGGCATCACTTTTAGATGGCAACTGAATAGGCCCTTCTAAATTGAAGTTTCCCTGAGTGGTAAACATGAAAAACATTAGCTGTTTCAAATAGGAAAAAATAAAAAATGTCTAATTCATACATGCAAACATATTTTAGTATTATTTTGTATTTTTAGAATTATTCTCTCTTATGTAGAACATAAATCTATAAAATATATACTTATATATACTTATAAAATTAATACTTTGGAAATAAGAAAGATTTTGTAATTCATTAGTATAATGTTGAAGATCCAGTTCTCTGCTACACAGAAGGTATAAAATATTACTGCTGCCCCCATTTCTTGCCACAGATTTTATAACTATTTTGGGATATGGTCCTATTTCAGTCAGATTTAAACTCATTACTACATTCACTTGGTGGAAGAGAAATTATCTGTCATCTTATATTTGACAGGATGTTCTCCTGGGCTGTATATTTTAGGTTCAAATATAGATTCTGCCTCCTTCTGTCGTTTCGAGTCTTGTCTAGTTGGAATGAGTAACTAGATAAAGAATATTGTGTTTGTTAAATGCTATGTCTATAACTATTGCCGGTCTAAAATAGTCATTGATATATTCTTTTATTTCAACACTTAAAGTGTTTAATTTTCTCCCTAATTGTTACACTATCTTCTGTTGTTGCCTAAATCTTAGATGTGCACTAATCGTTGTTTAGGAACTGAATGCACACATTCCATAAGACTGTGAGACTGGGCGTGAGAACTGAGACAGCTGTGTTTTCGACTACATTCTCCATTACTGCTTCTGATATTTTTGTAAGAGCTACTATTTTTGAATACATCTTATGAAAGTACTGTCATCACATGGCTAAATGATGAAGTCATTTCAAACTACAAGGTAGTGATAAAAAGTCATCTTTCCCCTGAAACAAATTCTATCAGTGTTCGACAAAAGCATTGACTATAAAATCAAATGGATTTTCCATTCTTTGTTCTTAATACTAGTTTTAACTTTTCAAAATTGTTCAGCATTAACTTTTGTAACTCTTTTATTGATGTTTCTTTACTATTTTTATTGGCGCATTGTAATTACACATTATAGTGAAGTTCGGAGTGACAGAAACATACATGCACATAGCGTTCACTGCATTTATAACACAATTCTCCAGTTACTTTTAAGTATTGAAATGAAGTATAAACTTTACATACTTTATTGGAACATCTAACCTGTTTCATACTGCCACAATGGTGTCTTCTGTTTCAGTGATTACTGAGTTCTGTCATTTCTCAGATATATCAGGATTATTTCTAATATTTTCTATGATGATAATATAAAATAAAATTTAAAAACTGACCCTGGTATGATAAATCTAATTCAAAGTTTTATAAAGATCATCATTATTTTTCAAATGTATTTGTGGCAAACTATATCCAATAGGGAAAATTTCTAATTCTTAAGATCTCTAGGTATGCATCTATATTGAAAATATCAAAACTTTGAAATGACAGCATCAAATCCAGATCATTATTTTCCAATGAAAATATTTTCAAGACTATTTTAATAATACTGCAAGAACTAAATAGTATCCAAATCATGGCAAAGTGTTGCAAATATTTTGGATGTATTTTAAAATATTTACATATAAATATAAAACTAGATTTGCAATGCTGATATTTCCTCATGGATAATAAGGAAGAACTCTGCAAAGTGTACATGTAGCATTTGGTGAGATAGGAAAATTCATGGGCTCAAATATTATGGGAAGAAAAAAGCAAATATTAAAAAAATGCTAGCAATAAGAAATGTAATAAAATCTTGTTTCTCCTTCCTAGTGGGTTTCATTTGAGGAGACAGTTAATGAATTGAAGATTTGTCTTTGACTAGAGTGACCAAATGAATATCATCCAAGGCCAGAGAATAGGGATAGTGAAAAGGGACTCTGTTAACAAGCACACCAGGCCAGTAAATACAAACACAGACTGCCCTAATTAAACCAGGTGTAAGGCATCCAGACCACCAAAGATAGATGAGTGATTTGCTCTTAATAGTACAAAGCAGACAAGTTTATTTCTCTCTCTTGCAGAACTGCAAGTGTAAGTAGTCCAGGGCTAAAATGGTTATTCCCTGGTGCCATCTGCCATGTTTCTTTGCCACTCTTTAGTCCGTACAGTCATGTTAAATGAGTGATTGTTAAAAATACAGTGAGGGAGAATTAATGAAGGAAACATTTCCATTGACATTATGTACATATGTGAGAATACCAATGTCAATCTCAATATCATGTATGTGGAAGAGGGGAGAGAGGTGGAGACTGGGGGAAAACTCACCAAGTGCTGTGTGCATGCACATCACTATCACTATAAACTACATTATGATGTGAGACTATAATGCACCAATGAAAGTATAAAAAATACTTTATACTCCTAGCAGTGAGAAGGAACTGCTAGGAGAGGCTACACTGGCTCTGTATGAGGCCTTCTCAAGCAAATTTTGAAATTTATGGACATTGTTCTGAATATATATACAAACATATAAGATTTATTTTATTATCATTTAATAAGTATACATATTTATGGGGTGTGGTGTGATATTTCACCACATACATACAACATGCGCTGATGAAATCAAGGTGATTAGAATTTCCATCTCCCTATTGTTTCTGTATGTCTCGGTCCATCAAGCTCTTCTAGTTCTTCATAAAACATATGATAGGCTGTCATGAACTATAGTCACCACACTGCTGTAGAACTCTAGAACTTTTTCTTCTTTCTAACCATGTTTTGGTACGTGTTTTTTAAGGAAGATTTAATCCTATCCCGTCGGATAAAGATTTCAGTTCACTGTAACTTAGAATACACCTACTAATTTTGGTTCCATGAAAAGTGGGTCCTGGATATTTTCTTTCTACTTTCATTGAGCCCCTCTTATTCTCCATATTAAGAGCCAGATGAAAAGTTGAGAAGGAAAATATGACTGAGAGACGTAGCTGTATTCTGATCTATCCATTCTATAATCAGAATGAAGAGAAGCAACGGATTTATGAGACTATGAGAAGACTGGCTCATGGGGAATTTTGTGAGTACTATAAAATATCTAAGTCATTTCTGATGAAAAGGAATAGTCCAAAAGCCTAATGGGTTTAATAATAATAAAACTTACAATTCTTTATAACTAACATACAAATAACACTTAAGTCTGTACCAGGCACACCTCCAAGCACATTGCATACACAACTATTTCAAACCTTGTAGCAGCTTTATGTGATAAATTTAACTGTTACCCTTAATTTGCAGATGGAGAAACTGAAACTCAGTGAGGTTACATAATTTGGTCAAGGTCAAGCAACTAATAAATGTTAGAACTGGTATTTGAACCCAGAAGATTTGGATCCAGAACCCTTGCAGGTAAATGTGAAACAAGAAAATTGTGATTGTAAAGAAAGACTTCTTCAGAGATAGAATAAGCCTCCTCACAACAAATGCAGAGAAATTCCAGCAAATAAAGAACAACTAGGAAGGGTCTTTCAATTAGTGAGATGGGACAATATTTCTGTAAAGTCGGACCATGCCTTCTAGGATTTAACAGTTAGAAAAGACATTGTCCACCATTAATTGTGTGTGTGTGTGTGTGTGTGTGTGTGTGTGTGTGTGTGTGTTAAATTTAGCAGAAGAGGAAAATGAGGCTCCCAAAATATAAGATATTCGCAATTTTGCAATGCGAACTAGGGATTAGAAGTTTGGTCTGATTATAAATTTTAATGTTATTTTGTTTAGTCAACACAGAAATCATAATGCGGCCTTCATTTACAGATGACATTGGCATAATATTATCAAATATTAACTATCTCATATTGACTACTAAACAAAGATTTTTTTTTAATTTGGAGCTTCCAGTGTCCTCATTTGTAAAATAAGTAAAATGTTTCAACCTATCTCTTAGAGAAGATTTCATGTATCAAGTTTGCTATGCTTGTTTGTTTTTTACTATTACTTTTTTTTTAATTGGTGCATTGTAATCACACATCATGATGAAGTTCAGGGTGACAGAGGCATACATGCACACAGAACTCGTTGAGCCCTCCCCCAGTTCCCACCCCACTCCCTCTCCCTCCCCACCTTCCCATGCTTGACACAGTGATTGACCTTCATAAATTTGTGTATGTATATCATGTCCATTGAAGTGTTTCCCTCTTCAAGTCTTCCTCTCCACTCCCATCTCCCTCACTTAGGTCTCCTACTTCATTCCACTAAGGTTTCTCCTACTTTGTCTGGAGTCCCTCCTGTGTCCCAATTTCTCTCTAGCTTCCGCATATGAGGAAAAACATCCGACCTATCACTTTTTGTGACTGACTAATCTCACTTAGCATAATGTTCTCCAGTTCCATCCATTTCCCTGCAAATGACATAATTTTGTTCTTTATGGATTAGCAGATTTCCACTGTGTGTATATCCTATAATTTTGTAATCCATTCATCTATTGATGGACATGTTGGCTGGTTCCATAGTTTGACTATTATGAATTGTACAGCTATAAACATAGATAAGCACGCATTACTATTGTAGTCTGGCTTTAATTCTTTTGGGTAGATACCCAAGAATGGTTTAGCTGGGTCATATGGTTGATTCATTCCCATTCTTCTGAGGACCCTCCGCATTGTTTTCCAAAGTGGTTGCACTAATTTGCAATTCCACCAACAATGTATCAGAATTCCTACTTCTCCACATTCTCACCAGCATTTATTATTGTTTGTGTTTTTAATGATTGACATTCTAAGTGGGGTTAGGTGAAATCTCAGGGAAATTTTTATTTCAATCTCTCTGATTGCTAATGATGTCAAACTTTTTTCATTTATTTGTTTTTAAATGTGGAGCATAATACATAGAGTAAGGGCATAAAATATAAATGTACAACTTAATAAATTATCACAAAGAGAACATCCATATAACCACAGCCAGAGATTGCTACATTTTAATCATCAGAGGCTTCCTCCCTTAAATAGAACTATCAACCCAATTTATGGAGTTTAGTGGCCTGCATAAGAATGGAAACACTTGATATGCATTCTTGCAGTGGCTTTCTTTGATCAACATCATTACCCATGTGTTTCCCTTACTGCATAATATTCTGCTGAGTAAATATATCACAATTTATTTATTTATGTTCTACATAGACATGCATTTAAACCCCTGCAGATATTACAAATGATGCTGCTATGAATTCTTTTATTTATGTTTCTCTATGTTTACACTCCTTTAATCTTCAATTATTGGGCCATAATGTATCTATTGTCCAAATTTAGTTGATAATGCCAAATTCCAGAGATTATTTTAAACTCTTGGGGATCTAGCAAACTCGGAATCTCTTTATTCTGTCAAGGAATGAAGTAATACAAAGCTGAGTTTTAGTCCTTGTGAACAAAGAGCTATTTCATATTCAGCCTCACTTGGTTGGTTTTTATGCTCTCAACAGAAACCTTTATTATTCTACCAGGACTCCTCCTCCTGGCCTACCACTCCAGATCCATGTGTCAGACAGAACTTCTGCTCAGCCTCTGAAATGGCCTCTGAGCCATCTTTTTTGGACTCAGAAAGTTACTAGAAGAGTCCTAGCCATTCTATGGACTTTTTCCTCTGTACTTATAGTCATCCACTTTCTTGGAGACTTGGAAGTTTTATTGTGTGTTCTCAAACGGAATTGCTCTTTAACATAATGCTCTTTAATCTCACCAGGAAATTTTATTCTAACCAGCTGGTCTATCGCTCTGAGAAATGGGACTAATAAAGAAATCAATATTTAATGGTATTAGTAATATGGATTATCAGAAATAATATGAGATAAAAAATCAAATCAATAAAAAATACAATTTTTGTATAAAGTAACACCTGAAGTCATTCTCAAAGAAATCAAATACAAATTTCAAAAGAAATTGAAAAATATGATTATAGAAGATTTTTTTAAAAGAAAAAATTGGAGTCACAACAAAAGTCATGAATACACCAGAATATTAAGCAATTGGGAAAATATAATTAAAATTCAAATAGGAACAAAAATATCTGAAAATAAAACATGATTTTTATAGGCAGACAGAAATTGTTCATCATATCCCAAACTCAGCCAATTAAAATAAACCTGCATCCATGCACATATTAGCATTGTCAGCTCCAGCATGCAAATTATAGTGAATAAAGCAATATGTTTAAAATCCAATGCAATAAAATTTGAGATTAATGAAAGTTACCTAAAAATTCAGTGTCTTTCTCTTAATAAATATTATATATATATTCTTAAAGCTAAGTAGAAATAAGAAATGCCATTAGTCACTATATAAAATGAAAAGAAGCTGTTAGTATAGATAAATTAGGAAACAGGAAATCAAGAGGAAAACCTTAAAAACTAGTTCAGGTTCTCTGCTTCTTTATACACATTGCATGCACATATAGAAAGAAAGAAATCTAGGACAATGTATTTGAGTGAAAGGAATGCCAAAATATATTAACTATAAATGAGGAAGGCAATATATTCTCAGATATGGAGAATATAAATGAATTAAGGATTGAAACTACTATCTATTCTAACATAGTTGACATTCTCCATGAAGTAAACATTTTTCTATAAATAGTAATTAATTAAATTCAGTCAGGATACACTAACAAGAATTTAAAAAATAGAGAATATTAAACTTTCTCCAAGAAAAGCAATGGGATTAGATGATTTAGAAATGCATTTTTAAGTCAAATCATTAAGGACGTTGTTTCTCACACTATAATAGTTGTGCCTTGGTATTAAAAAGTAGTAATTCAATTCAATGGGTACTCAAAACTGACCAAATGCAAAAAAATGATATTTACAAGTGGTATTTTTAATTAAATGTAGAAAAATAAAGTTAAATAAGAACAAATTGATTTTGATCATATATTTCAAGAGTGGTACAACATGACTTTCCGGACTGATGTAAGAATGCTATGATTATTTAGTATTTTTAACTTAACATAAATAATTTTAATATACTAACAGAAATATAACAATCATCTGGAACAAATAAAAAATACACTTTTGATCTCAAAAGATCACTAGAATCAAGAGAATATAGTTTAGGACTTAAGAAAAATCCTAAATATTTATTCAAAATTAATTTGTATCTTAAATATGTTTCCAAAAACATGTCAAACAATTGTGGGAAAGTAACAAAATAATTCTCAAAGCCATTTGGAAAAAATTGCATCTGTAATTACTCCTTCCAAAAAGAATACGAAATATGGATGTCTTTGTTAGTTTTCAATCATTGAACAAGAACTTATCAAAGACTTAGCATATTACAACACAAATTTATTAATTGACAGATTCATTGTTCAGAAATCTGGGAAGTACCTAGCTGAGTCCTCCCCAACGTTGGGAAGGCTGTCTGTTCATCTAGTGACTGACTGAAGAATAATCTGCTTCTGAGCATATTTAGGTTGCTAACAGAATTACTGTTATCTTCATTGTATGACAGTAGTTCCCAGATTCTTAGTGTCAGAGAGAGGCCACTCTCAGGCTGCAAGAACATTGACATTCCCTGACACATGACCACTCAAGGTAAGCAGGAGAATGTGCCTCTCCAGTTGGCTAACACAAAGTCTTATGTGATGAAACATAATAAAGAGAGTGACATTCTTTACTATATAATATATTCAAGAAACAGACACTCCACTACCTCTGCCATATTCTGTTGGGTAGAAGAAAGTCACAGGTTCCAACCACATTCAACGGGAGCAAATTATACAAAGACATGACTTATGACTTATTGGGAGTAAGCTTGGGTGTGAATATCAGTAATAGAGGTGACTAAATCACAATACTTAAAGCAATATAGGCAATATCATAACAGTGAAGCAAATCTATGATTTAGCAATAGACTGTACGTATGTGTAAACCAATCTAATATACACTAACAACTGCTTTTAATATAGAGTGCACTGAAAATATTTATGGTTTTATAGCTCCATAACAAATAGTATATAATTGAGCTCCATAACAGATAGTGGGGAGAAATATGGAATGATTTTCCAGTTGTTTCTGTATTATCATGAAGAGTCTAAACATGCCTGAGTAAGAGTTTCTCAGCCTAACTCCATTTGCCTCATTCAAACTGCAAGTTCCAGTATACTCCTAAGTTCTGAAAACTTTCTAAGTTCTGAAAGTCAAAAATAAAGGATCTGGGGGACAACAAAAAAGTTTACAAAAACAAGAGCTAAAGTAACAATTTGGGATAGATTATGTATTAATTACATTAGAAAAATAATATAAAACTATGAATATTAGTCACAAAACATAAAAAGATGCACCACCATCAAACTCCAAAATAATAAACAAATACAATATTATAAACAGTATTAGGAAGATAATTAAATTAAAGCATCTATTTTGGAAAATATAAATTGCTACTATGTTTGTGACCACAAAATTTTACATTTAGAAGGAAAGCAAAATACTGGCTAGTTAGTTTCCCAGCAATGGCATTTGTCTGAAGAGGCAATACTGAATTCTCTGGTTCTTTCCAGAGTTAATACTTTAAATGTTTAAGAGGAAAAAAGGCCTCCCAAGCCCAAATTTCTGGTAACTATAAGTCTTCAGACAGTGAGTTCAATGGCAAGACTGAATTTCAAGGGGATGTGATTTTTTTTTCATAACTCCAGATTCCGATTACAGGTAAGAACATGACAATTTAAAAGTCAACCTTAAAAGTCACTTTAAAGAACACCTGGCAGGCTCAGTTGTACCTAGCCAAAATGAGCATCCCATACCTATATAAAACATTCATGCATGGGGACACAACTAGTGTTAATCCATCTGTTGTTGAAAAATATATAAAGAAAGTAAAAAGAAGGATGAAATGAAAGGTCTAAATCTCCCTGTGAGGAAGCTTTTTCCATTCAACCTTCTGTGGCAGCTGTTCTAAAATGATTCAACCGGTTTCTTTTCCATGTTTCTTACATTTTAATTTTGTTGTATCTGTTTTTTCCCCTCTGAAATTTGGCATATTTTTCTCTTTTTTATTTTTATACTTTTATTGGTACATTATAGTCATACATCATAATGTCGTTCATAGTAATAGTGACATCCATGCACACAGCACTTGGTGAGCTTATCCCTGGCTCCCTCCCCACTCCCCCCTTCCCCATACAAAATATTGAGATTGGCATTGGTATTCTCATATATGTACATAATGTCAGTGGAAGTATTTCCTTCATTAATTCTCCTACCCTCTCCCCAAAACCACCTCCCTTGCTCCACTGGAGTTTTTCTTCCATTATCTAAAGTCCATCTTATATTCCAATTACTCCCCAGTTTCTTCTTATGAGAGAAAACATATGACCGTTCACATTCTGTAACTGGAAAATCTCATTTAACATAATGTTCTCCAGGTCCATCCATTTTCTTGCAAATGACATAATTTTGTTCTTTATTTCTGAGTAGACTTCCATTTTGTGTATATCCCATAATCTTGTGATCCATTGTTGATGGACACCTAGGTTGGTTCCATAATTTGGCTATTGTGAATGGTGCTGCTATAAACATGGATATGCATGTATTACTATAATATTCTGATTTCAGTCCCTTTGGAAAGATACCCAGGAGTGGTATAGCTGGATCATATGGTGGGTCCATTCCCAGTTTTCTGAGGAATCTCCACACTGATCTCCATAGCAGCTGCACTAATTTGCGGTTCCACCAACAGTATAGAAGAGTACCTATTTACCCCATATCCTTGCCAGCATTTATTGTTGTTTGACTTCTTGATGATTGCCATTCTAATTGAGGCTAAGTGGAATCTCACATATTTTCTAGGACTTCTATTTTGTTACAAATACAATGTCAGTGTTAATAAAATATCAGTAGGTAAAAATGGCAAAGTAAGGTATTTTTAATTTAAAATTAAACTAGTTTCCAAAACATTTTCAAAGAAGAAAGAAAAATCTTATAGGTTATACATTTTCTGTTTTAAGGTTGTTTAACTGCAAGTTAAGCATCGAAGAACAAAATCTGATAGAATGATGTTTGGCTTAGCCAATAAAAATATACACAGAGTTACCGGTAAATTATCAGGGTAGATTATCAAATTTTGCAACTTTATGAAACTTACATACTCTTTGTCTCATTTATTAACTTTCAAATAATGTATATTCTTATAATTATTGTTATCATAAAACATAATATAAGATAATTAAATAGATACATACTCCAAGATTCAAAATTGGGCATTGATTTAATCCAAATATTTATATATATCACTCACTTTCACTGTTATGATTCACAATTCTCACATCAAATGCTCAATGATCACATATGCACATAAAAACTTTGGGTCAGTAATTGGTAAGACACATAGAAATTGTTACCCCTGAAATGGGGCACATTGACATACAGGCAGGTCTCTAAGGGAACATGTCATTTATTTATTTAATTTAACACATATTATGTGAATACTACCTGTATGCTAACAATGGAGAATATTATTAAAAAATTCTTGGTGAGTTTAGAGTTTAATGAGGGAGAATAAGAAATAGAATATTTCAGTGTAATGTTATGATATGAATGAGATTCAAACTTCCACCTCTTGTGTACATTGAAGTCTTAAGAATTTAAGTAATTAGTAAGATCCATATCAGTAGTAAGTATAATAAGCTTTTCATACAGAATCAAGATTCACTGAGGAGTTATGAATAACAGAGTATTTCCCGAACAAGGGATAACAAGACTTTTCTGTGCAGTGATCAGATTGTTCCTAATTATTGCATCCCACTGTATCTAAAGCTGCAGAATAATGTCCACAATACCGAAATAATATGCAAGTTATGTTATGTGGAGGCTACTATGACCTGGTGACCTGGTAAACCAAATCCATTTGTCATTCTCTCTACTTGGTGCATTTATATGGTCTCAAATTTTTTCCAATTTAATAAACATTCTGACATATACATTTTTATACATACTATGCTGCCACTTTCTTATAAGAAAACTTTAGATTCACATTTTTAGGTCAGAGACAATATACTTGGAAAATTTTGTTGCATATGGCCAGATGTCATGAACAATGATATATTAAACCTTTACTGAATCAATATTACAGTTAAAACTCTATAACTGCACTATCCAGTAAGGTAGAAACTAAACATACAGTGCTATTCAAATTTAAATTTTAATTAATTAAAACTAAATATAAATTGAGTTCTGCAGGAAGAATTCTCACATGTCAAATTCTCAATAACCACATAAGGCTAACATTTACCAAATAGGATATTAAAGATATGGGAGCATTTCTGTGATCATAGAAACTTATTTTGGACAACAATGATCTGTAATAAACTCCTGCCAATGTTTCAAACACTTTCATATCTACTATAATAAAGTAATATTTTATTTTACTTTGTTATAACAGATGTTTATTTATTTTTTACATTTTAAGAAATCTTTACATATCACAGATATGAATCTATACCTATTAATTATTGCTGATTTTGTTTACTTTTCCATAGAAAGATTATTGTTGTCTCTTCTTGATAAAGATGATAATTGTCAGAGGGATTGTCTATGGATGAAAAAATAATAAATTTTTTTTGCTCTGAGTTTTGTATCTTATTTCATGGTCCAAAATTCTAAAAATTATTTAAATTTTAAAAAATTTGTCTTTGATAGATCTGGAAATATCCCATGTGACACATGAGATAGAGATTCACATTTTTATTTACATAGGGCAAATCAAATATCTATGTAACATTTATTAACTAATTTCTTATTAGCCCACCAATTTGAAAGACTCCAATAACTATTTCCTAAGGTTTCAAAAATATCCAAATATTTTATATGTTTCTGCATAGTCCCATTGGTGAGTCTACATTGCATCTTGATGTCTTGTGTAAAATAATATTTTAAAATGTTCAAAATTTAACAAGGTCAATCCTCCTCTATTATTCTTTGTGTTAAATGTTCTAGGTACTTTCTGATGTATGTTTTTGTAGGTGATGTCTTGGATAATTTTTCTAAGTCAAAAAATAAAAACCATTTGAGTTATTTTTCAAATTATACTAATTTTTTTGTAGTATTGAAATTGAACCCAGGAACCTGCACATGCTAGGCAAGAGCTCTACTATCTGAGCTACAACCCCAGCCCAAATCATCCTAATTTTTTGAATTTCTATTTAGAAGTATGCATCATTTTTTATAAAATATTTATCTGCCAGTTGTATTGTCTCTTTCTAAATTTGTTCCTTTCTTCTTCCTTGGCAAAAGTGTTTATACTTTCTTTTCATGCAATTTATATAATTAAAAATATTTCCAGTTTGATCATTATCAATTATTATTTAAAAATGTTTTAAAGTCTTTATAAGTGTACATTTATCTTAGAGCTACCCAATACATACATATTTTATTAGTTTTAGTAGTTTTACATATTGATATTCCTGGATTTTAATGCATATGATCATGACATCTGAAAATAATGATACTAGTTTTTTAAGATAATTCCATGATGTACAGTCATCTTTGGTGGGATCGAGTGGGGTTCCTTTGATTCCTCTCCAGTGGAAGTGGACCATCCTGTTGTTGCTATGCTCATGTCTGGGGACCTAACTCCTCTGGACTAGGCACTACTATTCCATGCAGGAGTAAATCCTTGTCATTTTTAATAACATCCATAGACAATAAATGGAAAGAAGCAACCTTGACTTTTACCTTAGAACCCTCCTTTGCCCTTAAATGCTACTTATCCATGTGGGGAAAGGAACTCAAAATGTGACATATCCCATTTACTCTGTGGTCCATCTTTGCATTCTTCACTAATCCTTTCAAAACCAGGAATGTGGACGGAATATGTCGAACTTTAATTTCTTCCCTAGAAAACCAGAATGCTTTCCCAGGAAGGGAAGGAGTGCATTGTGCATCAGTTCTAAGTCCTTCATCAAATTATCCAAAGCATTTTGTATCTGGAATATTTTTTAGATTGGATTTGCTACCTTTCCATTCTGCAATTTCTCTGCTGATGAATTCTTCGTTTTATGTTCATTTTATCTCTTTAGGTCTTTTCTGTTTTTCTTTCTAAACTTGTTGGACATTTTTGGTCAGGGGGACAGTTGGTTTTATCTCTCTTAGCTTCATTCCACAACACTGCAGTTTCAGTATTTGCCTGTGCCTCACAGCTACTCCTCTTCTAAGTAAGGCAGCAGAACACTGCAATTCCTAGCTAACCTCCAGCAATACCTCACTGTTTCCTAAGGTTTTTAGAAAACACTACTGAGAAAATGAAAGAAAAAAATAAATCTCAAATTGCTAAGGTTTAGAATGGTATAAAATGTTAAACAGTTGATGATTATTTTGTACTTGTAAGATATTGATAAGATGGAATCTTGAAGCCACTTGGGATCTTTAGCCTTAGATTCCTTTAGCTTAATTTCTATCTCATCCTTCCACAATTAAGTTACTCACCCTCACCTCTTCCTGAAGAATTCTATCCCAGCTTAAGATTTCTTGGAATAAATAAAGCAGAAGAATAATAATCCCCATTTTGTAAAGCCTAAACCCCACTCCAAATTTGACTCAGGATCTCCACCAGCACCACCATAGTCTGTTCTATAGAAGAGCTTTTCTTCTCCCTTGTAACTCCTGAAAAAACCATGCACATGCATGGAGGGCACTTATACACCAAGACGATCTTTTCTCATTAACTTTTCCATAATAAATAGTCTGGAAGTTCAGCTCATTTTAGCATCTTCATCAGACACAGGACTGATATTTACAATATTATTGTGTACCAGAAGCTGTGATTCAAAAAATAAAGGGATGCGAGAAAAGATAGACATTGATGACTAAAATTAGACTTACATAGTATTGTAAAATATTATTTATTTTTATTCTAAAATATAAAGATGTAGTTGGACTCCTATTATTTCAAAACACCAACAAGCTCATCTTTTTTATGCCTACAGAGAGGCAAAATCGACCAGATTCATGACGGGTACAAGTATTCTAGCTATTTTAGCAGTCAGTACCAATCACAGTAGCTAAATTGGTCTTTCCATGATCAATATCAGTTGCTAAGCTGCAAAGTTCATGTGAATGCTATAGTCAAATGGCCATGTGAGTTAGATAAATATCAGTCAGGTGAGATTATCAATAACAATGCTAATCTTTTTCTCCCGTTATAATTTTATTTTATGGGATTAATAAGCCAATATATAGCTTGATTTTTTAAATTAGAAAGCAATTTTAAAAGTTTAAACACCATTCACACCTATATCTTAAAAATAATCGTTTCCTTTCCTCCCCCACTTCCTCATAAAAATAATGAATGCATTAGCATCAATATCCACCACAATTATTATGCTGCTTATAACTATGCCTTAGGCCCAGAGAACTTGGACAAAAAGAAAGGAGTTTATTTGTAAGTGATATGAAAGTGTTTGGGTGTTTTCTTTATATCCTATAGTGCCATTAACATTATTACTTATAATTTCTCAATATTTGAATGTAACCAAAATTGTGATTTTCTTACAGGCAAATCATTATTTTTATTTATGGTTTGTAATATTTTACCCAATGCTAATAATATACTACAATGGTAACTGCTACAAGTGTACCTAAATATGTTCACTAGTATTTTTCTTAATTTACCATATTTTATGCAATACAAATAATATTTTGAAAAACTTCCCAAATATTGACAGAGCTTAAGGAACTATTTTTGAAGCATTGTTAAATATCTGCCAGCAGCGTGTTGTGTTTTTCTGATCTATGATGTCTTGTTTCTGGTCAGCAGCCCCTAAGTTTATCTTGGATGTAGAATAAAGAAGAAATCTGATAAATGAAAAAATGAAAGAGCAGAATAAGAGTGAGGACACAAGTTTCTAATATCATTGACTCTCAGCTCAAACCTCAATTGTTCAGGAATTTACCTAAATTTGTGAACTGAAAATATTTGTTCTATAGTGATTATTGGTCAAACTAAAAGCAATGCACATACATACACATGAAATATAAATGTGTGCTATACATTATAAAAATAAGACAATTTGAATACACAGAGTCTACACTGAAAAGTGTACCTTGGAATGTAAAATTTTGACAAGATCATGTCATTCTATTTTGAGCTGTATAAATTCACACATGTAGTTAGTAGATGGGCTGAAATCAGAAACTAGGCTTTGAGACAGACTTTCTGTGTGCTTCCCGCAGTTCTCCACTCCTAAATATGCAGGCAAGCCCCAATAGCAAAACTACCCCTGCCCAAAGAAAACACATTTCCTCACTGTAGTCCAGGTCTCAGGAGATAAATTCTTTGGAATCTTGGTGACCATGGCATATATATTTCTGAGTTTGTGTGGATGTCACAGCTACTGACTTGGCTTTTGTTATAAAATCATAAAAGAATAATAAAGCCACTGGAACAAAAAAATCAAAGAAAAGTGTACTTTAGTTGTTCTCTATCCACTCTTGAATGAATTGGTCCCTGAAGCACAACGTTGACCCTTCAGCCACTCCTCTGAACCTGCTGTGTTGCCTAAAGAAATGCTTCAAATTAGGCCTGTGTTTGTTTTTTTTTTTTTTTTTTTTTTTGCGGTACCGGGGATTGAACCCAGGGGCATTCTACCTCTGAGCTACACCCCCAGCCCCATTTTTTTATTCTTTATTTTGAAACAGGGTCTCGCTAAGTTGCAAAGGGCCTCACTAAGTAGCTGAGGCTGGCCGCGAACCCGGATCCTCCTATCTCAGCCTCCCAAGTACTGGGATTACAAGCGTGTGTCACCACGCCCGGCTAGGCCTGTGTTTCTTTAAAATTTCTCCTCATTGGTTTATAATGTCAAATATGTTTTGCTAATCAAAACAATTAAAGTTTTTATTTTTATTTAAAATATTTTTATTCTATCGTCATGTTGGATAGTGTGGTCTTTACCTAAAGTTTCGTAAAAGGGTATTTTGTTGTATTTGATGTCTAGCCACTGACTAAAAACCATTGGCCAAAATATGGCCAACCACTAGAAATAAAACTATGTGGTGGTTAGCTATTTTGACTTTCCTTTCAATAACAATGTAGGCTAAGACATCAGTGCCTATCATTCAATACTGTCTGTCCTCTGTCATTCATTACTTCTGCAGATATTGATTGAGCATCTAAAGTAATTTCCTATGCTTTGTGAGTAGAGATGCCATAAATATCACTTCTATCAAGTCCCTTATCATATAGTTTATATTTATCATATAATTTATGCATATTTATACAGAAGTTGCTTTGCTTAAATATAGTTAAATACTCTAAATTAAAAATATATTTAATAGTTTTATTTTTATCTTTAGCATTATATGGGTCTACCCCACAAACTGTTCCTTACTGTGGAACCAAAGAAAATAATGCTATAATTTTAATGATTAAGTCTCTTTCCTATGTAATGCACTGAGCAACAATAGGCATTATCAGCCTTACTAAGTAACTAGTTCAAAAACAGGATCAACCTCTTACAAGTTACAAAAATTGAGATAGTTGTATCTACTATTCCAAATTTCTGTCCCACTTTCACATCAATATTCTATTACAATGCACCAATAAATAAATTTTAAAAAGCAAAAAAATAAAGATTGTTTGAAAAGCATTTCATGAGCAATAGTGGTTCTACTTATTGGAGGTATGATAGTAATGGTAATAAAGTAAAATAACTACTAGGACCATGCCCAACCTAAGATCTACAGAATCTTAGTACTTTATCTTTGAAGGAAATAAAATTCAAGTTTCAAGTTAAGCACACCTTGCTCTCTTTCTTAGAATGGTGATATACATCTTAAAGTTTTTTATTGATTACACATCTAGGTAGTGCAAATATGTTAAGACTGATTGTGTCTAAACTAAATATCAGATATTTACATTTGCCTTAGCTATGGCTAAGAAGCTGAGCAGAGCTGGCAGTCCCACGCTTCTGTAAGACACAAAGAGGAGCCCAGGATTCCAAGAAGGAAGGCTTATTAAATATTCTTGTTTTTCAGGTGTCTTCTATAAAAGGCTCAACAGAGACTAAGGATGAAGAGGAAGGAAAGAGAATGCTGATAATAAAATTTTACCCACAGAAGATCCTGATATTGAAATATCAGATACATTCTTTATAGTAACAGTAATTGATATATTGAATATAATGGATACTATACAGAAATTCAGCAAAGAATGATATTTAGAAAAAGAATACAAATAGAAATTTTAACTAAAATAAACAACTCAGTGCATTAGTGTAACAGCAGATTCTACAGAGTGCCTTCCCTCACCCCCCCAACGAGTGCTGTGTGCATATATGTCTCTATCACCCTGAACTACATCAAGATGTATGGCTACAATGCACCAATTAAAAAAAAGAAAAAGAGAAAATGCTTAATTAATACAAAGAATGTGAAAAAGATAAAAAGTAAAAGCAAAAAAGTCTGGTGACAGACTATACTAAATACAGTTACTATACTAAATGTACCAGTTAAAAGGTAACAATTGTTAGACTAGATTTATAAAATAAAGATATAATGAATAACTTGGTAAACTGAAAAAATGATCAGGCAAAAAACAAAAGTAAGATAGTAAATTAAAATAGAAATTGATTAATTAATTAATTCAGTGTAAATAAAATACCTACCCTAACATAAAAATAAGTAAAACCAATCATGCGTGATTAAAAAAATAAAAATGACTTATTTGTTTTTACTATTAGACAAAGTAAACAATAAGTTGAAAAATATTGCAAGAAATAAAGGGCATTTTAAAACAGTAAAAATAACTCAACTCAGAAATTATTCATTTCAAAATATGAATATACTAAGCAACACACTCTCAAATGTTAAAAGTAAAAATAAATAGAATTATAATAATACATCCAGGAGACATAAAGCTTCTGGTTCATATAGGAAGGACAACTTATTATTTACCATAATAGCAATAGAGAGAAGAATATCACGATAGCAGTTCCCTGATACCCAGTTCCTACAGAACAATGTGGCTAAGCAGGTGAAGTATGTACAAGCAGTAGGACGCATGACAAGAATGGTAACCACCGCAAGGAAACTCACCATCTTACAAGAAGGCAATCAGTACATGCGACAAACCTTTGATCGAGAAGGAGACATCATATTTATTATTATCCTGGTAAGAAAATATATCTTCTCTCTGGCCAAAAAGGAAACATTATCTCTATCCTCCAAAGTGGTTTTCTGTGCATTCTTGAAAAGATAGCCTAAAATAAAGGCTTATTTCTCGTGTGCAGAAATGTCATTGGGAATTGCCACCCCCCCATTTCATGTGTCAAAATATCACATGTATACCATAAATATGCACCATTTATTTAGTTATTTATCAATAAAAAATTCTATTGGTTATATAAAAAACTAACAAAGAAAGAGAGTAGGGAAACAAGCCCAACAGTGAGACTATTGAAGAAACAAATATTGAGAAAGCATAAATAGCCCTTGCAAATCAGTAAGAAAAAGAGAGACAATCTAATTTTCAAAAACAATAATACATTCACAAACTTATCAAAATCAATTACTATGCTGAACATGAGAAGGAGAGAAGGAGAAGGGAAGGGGGTGGGAACTGGGGGAGGGTTAAATGAGTGATATATGCTGGTATGCCTCTACCACCCTGTAACTCATCAAGATATATGATTATAATGTACCAATAAATTATAAAAATTAAATAAAAAACAATAATAAATTTTATTTCATAGATAAGGATAAAAGGTAACTCAGATTGTGGAAGATAATGTAGCTACTATAAATGATAAACAACTTGCATCAAGATTTTATAAACTCTAACTCTGACACTCAAATTTAAAAGAGAAAAGAAATTGTTTAGAGGTTATGAACAAGGATTTCACAGAAAATTCAAATGGGCAGTGATTATCTGAGATGACATCCAATGTCCCTAGAACAGAGAGAAGTTCAAAACCATAACCATACCACCATCATAGCAAGGTATTATTTCATACTCAGATTAGCCAAATAGAAAATATAATAAAAAAGCTATATCAGTTCCTGAGCTGAAATTTTTTAAAATATTGTGAAAAAGAATGCATAAATATGTTACTTATGAACATTTTACAAAACTCTCTAATGTTTCAACACAGGGATTTGATTGGGTTCCACTTAAGATAAATTCTCAGTTGAGTTCCTAACTTTCATTAGCTTCATGATAACTCCACTTTTGTGCCCAAGCAAGAATGTTGGGAACATGGAAGTACTATAAAGTGTGGATGGTAGAAATATAAATATCTACACCATGTTGGATTTTCAGGAGTAATATTTAGAAATTCATTCTATTCAAGTATCAAACTAAATAAAATATAATCATCAGGCAACAAAGACAAAAGTCATACCTTTGTCATTAAAAATGGATAGTTTGAAGACATTGTCCTAGAGGCCTGATTGTATTGGGTTTCCTAGTACTGAATCCCAGGACAAGCAGACTCACCAAACCATGCACAGACTGCACAGGCAACTTGCAGGCTTCTTTAGTTGCCTTTCTTCAGTCTTCTCACATCACCAAGAGCAATTAGGAAAGAACACATTCAGGAAAAGTGCTAAGAGAATCAAAAGAAAAAGGTGCAAAGATATGCATGCCCAGGTCCTCATTACAAAGTCACCAAGTAATCTTTCCATTTCTCCAGGGAAGGAGCAAAAGTAAAGGTGGAAAGAAGTCAGCTGTTAATAGCTGTATCCTCACAGGGAAGGAAACATTCAGCTTGGCATACAGCTCCCTCTACTATCAATTTACTTAGAGGAGAACATGCAATGTTTAATGAAGTTGAAGACCGCATATCTTGTAACATATCTATTCCACTTTAAAGTCTCTACACTAGAAAAATGGTTCTACACAAGAGATCCATCTGGAAAGCCCTGAGAAAAATAAGCGTATGAACAAAATAACTTGTGTTCACTGAAACAATGGGAAAGTACAGAGCACTTAAAAGAATGAACTTGACTCCTTGTCTATGTATGTGGAACAACTTTGGAAAATGTTAAGAAAAAGCGAATTTCAAAAGTAAACTATTTCATAAATTTTTAAACAAAACAATGTTTCTTATGGATATGTATATACATCATGAAGGTATTAAATGCATATACAGAATATGTATCTGATTTAGTATGTGTATAAGGAGAGTAGAGAATGGTGTAGAAGATACTTAAACCTATAATGATTTAGTCTTTAATAACTAACAGAATCACTAAAAAGATCATGGCAAAATATAAACATCTGTTAAATGTAGGTGGTAGGCACATGTACTTTTAAGTCCATTAGATATATTTCATGAATAAGTTTTTTTAAAAATATCTATTTCAGAAAGGAAAAAGTACCAGGAATATAAGAAAGATCAGTAGGTCAGCATCTTATGGGCCTTCTTCTTATTGAGGCTCTTGCTAATCCTTTCAGCCTCAAATCCCTCCACAGTCCACAATCAAACCCCATTCCAGTCACAGAAAAACACCTTTTTCTACAATTGTCCACACACTTTCTGATGTTTTTGAACTCATTTTCACTCTATTGGAATTATAAATAATGCTCCAACAAACAACTCTTATTTATCTTATTATATATACTCATGAGAGAGGTTGACTGGGATAGTGGTTATCTCTCTAACTACATAAAAGAATCACCTGGGGAGATTTAAAAAACATCATTGCCCAGGTTGCCTCCACACCATATATGATTGGATTAATCTGTGTGGGGCACTGGGCATTCATGTGTAGTTTTCATGCACTCCAGGTATTTCTGATGCACTAGTTGAGTCATATTGACTCTTCCATAAAATATTTTAATGAACTCCCTGGCCTCCGCTATACTCTTACTGTACCTTGTTCAGTAATCTACAGTATTGTATATAGCTTCATTATATTATAGTAGATAGATGACAGATGATAGATAGATGATAGATTGATAGTCCTCTGTACATTTAATCTATGTAAATACAAGGGACTAAAAAGATCACCGTGCCATGAGTGCTCAGAAAAAAGGATAATGTAATGATAATGAGATAATGTTCTTAACTAATAAACTTCTAGGGAAGTTACACCAAGTCAAATATTCTATTTGTAATAACAGGGCTAACCTGAACATCCAGAATAATATTGAAAGTAATAAGTATTTGTTAATTGATTGTGTGGTCGACATCAATGGATTATTGATGGTAGGTTGTGAAATTGTACTCAATATTTAAAAATGCAACTTAGCTACAAGGGAAGGGGAAGGGTAAGAAAGTAGTGAATCCATGGAATTACTGTCATAAACAATGTGTATGTATGAGATTATACCAACATCATTCTCAGTGCTACATGTGGGGGGGAGGCAGGGGGGAGGGACACCAAGAGCTGTGTGCATGTATGTTAACACCAAACTGATACTCATTGTAATGTGAGACTACAATGCAACTTAGCATGATCTTGCCTCAAAATAAAATTTAAAAGGGTTGGGATTAACTTGATTGTAAAGTGCCCTGAGTTCATCCCCAGTACTCCAAAAAATAAAATAAATAGACAAACAACCAAATAAACAAAAACTACCATGAAGCAATTTTGATTTTGTAATAGTGCAAACTCCATAAGTACAGTTTCTCAACTATGGTTATATAGAGATTTTGGCATGTTTTCATATAGAAAAATACACTAATCATTTTTAAAATTTTGTATTTATTGAGCTTATATAAAATCACAGGCCAGTACTACCTAAACCCATTTGATCATGACAAAATACATGTTTCAGTACTATTGTAATTTTACTGATAAGGAAACAGAATCTCAGAAATGTTAAATAATTGCCTGCAAACAATTAGCTAGAAAATGGAAAAGCAGGAATGCAAATTCAACTCCATTTCCTTACAATACCTGTTGTAATAACATTAAAAGCCAAAGATTTGTAACGTAATATGAAGATACAATTACAGTAGCTGTTGAACATTTATTTCAGTGGTTTTTGAATTTTGAATGTTAATTAAGAAATTTTTGAATTATTTAGTAGCAGTTTAAGCCAAAAGTTATATAGAATATTTAAATTTATTCTTTCACCAAATCTAATAATGACACTTCTGTTATTCACAATAATTACATTTAATGGGAGGATATCTCAATGTTTAAGTTTTTTCTACTTATATTTTTGTCTTAAAAATGGTGACATCTGCCAATTTGCTGATAGCAAGTTCTAGCAGATGGCAAAAGGGAATGAGCAAGAAGCAAGTAAATATTCATAGAAAACCTGGAATATTTCACAATGCTTAGATTAAAACTAATTTTTTGAGCATATTCTCTTGATTGTAATTTTATTTGAATATACTTAGTCATCCTTCCTAATAGTGAAATAATTATTCTACTTTCACATGATGGAAGGAAATACATCTATTTTCATAGTGGTCTCCAAGGAGGACCAGTACTACCTATCATCCAAACTAATTTATGGATGATAGGTAGAACCTTTCTTTGGTTCTTTCCACTCTTACATCAGAAATGAGAATTGTTTTTATTCTGGCAATTTTAAAACAGCCAATTATATCGCTTTGTTTTTAGGGGCAATATTAATCTCCTCATCTCTAATCTCCTTTGTCTTTGACTTCATTATATCTTAAATAAAACTGCGTTTTCTCCTAGCACTCGCTTTAGTTATATTTAGCTATAGTTAAATTATATTCAACTAATTACGTTTCAATTTTTTTATATTGTAATATACTTTTATTGGTGCATTGCAACTACACAATATAATGATGTTAAGGGCAATAGAAACACACATACACATATCAAAACACTGGGTGGGATATCTATTTACTAATATATAGTGGTGTTTCCTAGTAAAACTGAAGAATCCATGTACATCCATAGGTAGCAGCAGTGACTACTTAACACTGGTAGTTAACTCTTCCAAACTATTCACAAACATTTTTTTGTGATTTTTTTTTCAAGTATTAAAAGCCATAATAATACTACTATCTCCTTTTTATTATCCAACAATGACTATTTGGAAAAAGTCATTTTAGAAAGTGTTTATATTTCTATCTCTGTGCTTGCTATTGGTTGATTCAGTTTTTCTGTATCCTCTTGGTTCAATTTGGGTAGGTTGTATGTGTCTAGAAATCTTTCGACCTCTTCCATGTTTTCCAATTTATTGGAATATAAGTTTTCAAAGTAGCTTCTTATGATCCTCTGGATTTCTCCACTATCTGTGGTGATATCCCCTGTTTCATTTCT
>PVJS01023899.1:0-29163 GCA_004027185.1 Glis glis
GAAAAAAAAAAAAAAAAAGCAGAAATAGACAAATGGGACTATACTAAACCAAAAAGTTTCTGAGTAGCAAAGGAAACAGTCAACAGGGTGAAAAGTCAAGCTATGAAATGTGAGTAAATATTTGCAGACCATGTATATGGTCTGCATGATATTGACCTATGAGGGGTCAGTATCTACAGTACATAAGGAATGTCTCCACCTCACGTCAGGAAGGGTGGAAATGGGGCTGCATCCACCTTGCCGACTCCTCCCACCGAGTCTGTGACACAGGGTTGCAGCCAAACTCAGACACTCCTGATAGAACCCCTGGTGTGCCTGAAGAAGATATGGAAACGTACAGTCAGCCCTTCATATCTGTGGGTTCCTCATCCATGCATTCAACCGACCATGGATCAAAAATATTTGAAAATAAAAGTGTACTGAATATGTGCAGATGTTTTTATGTCTTGCTTCTCTAAACACAATATAACAAGTATTTATGTAGCATTTACATTGTATTAGGCATAATAGTTAATCTAGAAATGACTTGAGGACCTGGGAGGATATACATAGGCTATATGCAAATACTACATTTTATATAAAGGACTTGCGTATCCTCAGAGGGGTATCTGCAGGGGACCTGGAACCAATCCCCCATGGATACCAGATACCCGGAGGTGACTTATGCAGGTATGAACTCACTTTTAATAACTACGAAAAGTTCACAATTACAACAGAAACTGAACATTTTCTCAAGAGGAGCATGTTTAAACCAATTTGTAAAAATTTCTTCTAAAATTCCTTCTAAAATCTGAAGTGAGAACTCAAGCAGATGTATTTTATTTTGAATGGAAACAGAAATAAACATACATTATGATAAAACGTTTTTTTAAGTGTATTATTACGCAGTTTTGTGGAGCCCGATGGGCTACAGAATAGAAGGGAACAGAAGATGAAAGCGTTGGCAATGACAGTGTCATGTGATATAGTTTTTATTGTTATAACATGGCTCGTGTTGTGGAAATGAGTAAAATGTCCCATTATTAATGATAATCACCAAACATGCTTAAAAGAAGAGGGACACATTTCAGGAAAGCACACGGCACTGCTCCTGAATGTCCCAGGAAGCCGCTACCTGGGACGGGCTTGCCCTCGGGTTAGTGAGGTGCCTGTCGCGCTCCCCGCAGATAGATTAATGTCACAGTCGAATGAGCTCCTTTCTTTCCTTGTCTAGGATTGCAGGGTCACCCTTTGCTCACTGGTTACCTGTCTCTGCCCCGCCTCCACAGAGCATTTTGTGTTTCTCCCCCGTTGGACACACGCTGAGAGTTCGAGCCAGGAAGTTCCCGGCCATCGTGAACTGCACGGCTATTGACTGGTTTCACGCGTGGCCGCAGGAGGCCCTGGTCTCCGTCAGCAGGAGGTTCATTGAGGACACTGCAGGGATTGAGGTAGGTCTCACATACGCATGCGCACGCCCTAAAACTCCTCAATAGGTACGTTCTTCCCAAAGTTCACCTCCTTTCAGAAAGCTGTGCTTACTTAAGACGATAAAATCATCTTTGCTAGTTTACATTCTATGGAATATGACGGCTGACCTTGCTCCATCCACCATGTGGAGGTGGCCGTGCACACACGGGCATACAGAGTGTGCCTCGAGTGTGTTCTCACTCACGCACTGACTCACCGGAAGGCCAAGGTCATTCTTTCCTTGAATCATAATGGGCTTACTGAATATAATAAATGCTCTAAGTCTGCAATTAAAAATCTAAACAAAAATGTAGTCACCCTTAGCCGTGCTGTAACTGATTCCTATCTAAGGCAGTAAATTGTGATTATTCTCAGTATAGTATTGGCAGTAAAAAAATCAGCTTCTCTCATGTTCACAATAGCATATCTGTTGTTTGTTTTATGGGTTTATATGTTATTGGTCATGTTTGTCATTTCTACATGACAAAATGTGTACCTCCTATTACACTGGGAGGTACTGGGAATTGAACTCAGGGGCATTCTACGTCCAAGCCACACCCCAGCCCTTTTATTTATTTATTTATTTATTTAATTTTGAAACAGGGTCTCACTAAGTTGTTGAAGCTGGCCTCAAACCTGAAATTCTCCTGCCTCAGCCTCCCAAGTACTGGGATTTCAGGTACGCACCACCACATATGGCATATTACATTTTTAAGTGGCTGCGTAAGCCAGGCATGGTGATGCACACCTGTAATCTCAGTACTTGGGAGGCTCAGGTTTGAAGCCAGCCTAAGCAGCTTAGCAAGACCTTCAGCAACTTAGTGAGACCCTGTTTCAACATAGAAAATTAAAAAGGCTGAGGATTTAGCTCAGAGGTGAAATGTCCCTCAGTTCAATCCCCAGCAACAAAAAAGTAAATAAAATAAAATAAATGGATGTATAAAAGAAAGAAACTTTAAGCATTCGGATTCAAAGGAAAAAAAAGAAATATAAGCCGGGTGTGGTGGTGCATGCTTGTAATCCCAATACTTGGGAGGCTGAAACAGGAGGATCTCAGGTTCAAAGCCAGTCTCAGCAACTTAGTGAAGTTGTCGGCAATTTAGTGAGACCCTGTTTCCAAATAATAAAATAAAAAGGGCTGGGGGTGTAGCTCGGAGATAGAATGCCCTGGGTTCAATCCCCAGTACCACACAAACACAAAAAAAAGAAAGAAAAAGAAATGTAAATATGAAGCTGTCGGGTTTCCTGGAGATGGAGTTTTATTTAGTGTGTTGTGCCTTTCTGATTGGGCAGCTCAGGTGGTGCTGGTGAGCATTCCCCATCACTGTGCTGGGCGATAGGAATGGCTCCGACAGTGAGAGTGTCTCGTAGGGCCAGAGATAGCACTGGGGCTATGTGAGGAGTTGTGTCTGCCCCTAGATGAAGGTTATCATGAGCAGCCCGTTGCCATCTCCCTAACTCCAGAAGGCATAGCTGCTCGCTTTCCCAAAGCAGCCTTTCAACATTCTGTTGAATGTTATATCTTTTGATGGGCAGATGGTTAGAATTTCAGGCATATTTAATTTTTTTTTTTTTGCAGTACTAGGGATTGAACCCAGGGACATTCTACCTCCGAGCTACACCCCCAGCCTTATTTTTTTATTCTTTATTTTGAAACAGAATCTCACTAAGTTGCAGAGGGTCTCACTAAGTAGCTGAGGCTGGCCATGAACCCGGATTCTCCTGTCTCAGCCTCTCAAGTACTGGGATTACAAGCATGAGCCACCACGCCCGGCTTAAATATTTAATGAATTTGTTTGTTGCATCTAGCTTTATTGGTTCTTACATCATTTTTCCTTTGCCTCTAATTTTAAGACAGCAGCTACAAAGATAAGCATGGGAAAGTATTCACTTCTACTACAGAATTTTGTAATTCTAATAGAAGGGAAACCTCTTGTCCTTGAGTCTTTTCCTAAAGACTCAATCCTAAAGTCTTTTCCTAAAGACTGTTAATCTAATTATATAACACTGGGTTGCCAGGGAAGAACTGTCCCGCAGCATCCAGCTTGGAAGATACGTGTATAATAGATATTTCAGGTATTCAGCTGCCTCTTCTCTCCCTGTTTTCTCCACATTCACACTTAAAACATTTCCGTTAGTCAGGCGTGGAGGTGCAGGCCTGAAATTCTAGTACTTGAAAGGCTGAGACAGGAGGATCTCAGGTTTGAGGACAGCCTTAGCAACTTAGCAAGACTCTCAGCAACCTAGCAAGACCCTATTTCAAAACAAAAAATTAAAAAGGGCTGGGACTGCAGCTTGGAGGTAGAATGCCCCTGGATTCAATCCCCAGTACCACAAAAACAGATAAACATTTCCACTAATGAATGGAAAAATATGACCTATTCTGAAGTCTGCCAGAAATATTGTATACTTTAAAATCTGGAGACTATTAAGTATGAGAAATAATGATCCTAAGTATCAACAGAGAATTCTTAAGCAGTTGCTAGGTTCACTGCATTACTGGAATGCTGTGGGGCATGATTTTGTCTTCTGATAGTTACAAGAGAGGTTCAGAATTCTGCCATATTCAGGGGCGTCAGTGTGTCTTTTGACAGCAAAGTTCTGTTTAATCCAGTCCTTTTTATCAGGCTGGCTTAGTAGGAAGGAAAAGGGACCAGTGCACTGTTTCCCGATGCCGCTTTCTCATGTGGTCGGAAGTCAGCGCTGGAAGCCTCGTTAAGCTTCTGTTCGACACGGTACTTTTTAAAGTTCCTTGTCAGGCTGCTCTGTGCTGGCTTCTCCTGAGAAGGTGGTGCCACTCTGGAAGGGTAGCCACCGCAGCAGCTTTGATGTGGCAGTGACCATTGACACCTGCTGGATGAGGCGGGAGGTGCACCGTGTGAGGCCCACCGGCTCTGGTCAGGTGCAGGGCTCTGTCTGACGGTATCACGACGCCTCCTATAGGATTCCGAGTGCCAAGTAGGAATTCTGAAAGCCCTTTTTACCCTTCCTATCAAGCCGAATTATGCTTCCAAACAAATTAGCCAGATGATCTCCCTCCAGTGCAAGGTGCTTATTTAATCTCCCACCTGCCTCATTTGTCACTCAGGAGCCGTAATTATAATGCAGAGCGCAGCGTGTCCACGTTCTTCTAAAAACAAGGGGCGTCTTTTCTAGGGAGGTCAAAAACAGCTTTTAAATTTTTGGAATGAGTACTAATTTGATCACTTTCTTAATTTTCATTTCAATCATTAAGACTGAAAGTTATCACCATAATTTAGGCCCTTCTTAATTGCTGACCTCATTCCATGAGTGTAAGGTGCTTATGCAAGGTGACCCCTTTGGCCGCAGAGGAAGGCTTCATTAACAGCAAGCAGTTTTGTATATGTTGACATATAATTTTCCATCGATACACGCTCAGCACGCAGGGGGATAGGCTGACTGCATCTAAATAAATGCTTGCGCTATTTTTCTGTTATGTGATATTGAACTAAATGTCAGCTGCCAAAAAAAAAAAGAAAGACCCAAACTGTTTGACACTTCAATATCATCAGGTATTTACCTTACGACTGTGTTAACATGCGCTACTTCTCATAGGAGATTTGGACGTGGAGAAAGGAGGAGGTGGTATAAAGAGAGGAAAAGCCCCTCCACCCCCAGCCCTGGGAGTAAGGAGGGAAATGCTGTGGGGACAACACTGGGGAGGTAACTGGGTGGAGAGCTTCGTGATTAGTGTGTGGGTTTCCATTAGGAGCATGAAAGAGAAAAAAGCAAGAGATACCGGAGGCATTTGAAGAAAAGCCGGAGTTTTGCTTTGCAAAGCAGAATGAGCAGTAGACATTGTGAAAGCACGGCTGGATGAAAGGAGAGACCATTGAAGGGGAATTTCCTAAATGAGCTGTCTGACAGGGTGAGGCTCGTGCTGGAAGGTGTGAAGATCAGAGCAAGATGGAGGAGCCCATCTTTTGGGGGCACGGTGGCCCACTGGGAGGTTGAAATTCTCTGTCCTTCTGATGTGAGGCCATTTCCACACAGCCCCACAGCTCAGTGGCATCCGCCTTTTCATTGAAATGCAGTTATTCCCAGGCTGCCCCTCTTTCATCCAGGACTTGTAGAATTCACTTCCAAAATTACTCACAAGAAATGTCTACTCAAACAGAAAAGTTATTTTACTGCTGTGTTTAAAGACTTAACTTATCCAGTAGTCTATAGATTCTTTTAAAAAATATTGTACCAAGCGAGGCACAGTAGTGCATGTCTATAATCCCAATACTGGGAGGCTGAAACAGGAGGATCACAGGTTTGAGGCCAGCTTCAGGAACTTAACAAGACACTGTTTCAAATTAAAAAATAAAAAAGAGCTGGGGGTACAGCTTGGAGGTAGAATGCCCCTGCATTCAATTCCCAGTACCAAAATAAAATAAAGTGCCAAACTGCTGAGCTATACAATCTATTACTTATATTTCACTCGTTTGAGGTTTGGTAAAAAAGAGAATGTATTAATTAGACACTTGTGGCAGTGAGGTGGTTTATTAAAGAAAATGTAATAAGGAATAACATGTGCAGCACTGCTGGCTCCTCCCCTACGCTCCTCACAGCACCTGTTCACCTGGAGGACAGCATTCTGGAGGCCGTCGAGGACGCAGGGCTGCAATCCTAGGGCCGAGGCTAGAATTCCAGGTCTGAAAAACTGGCTATATCACGGCATTCCCTATGCTTCCTCCAGCCCACAAAATTACTCCTTTTTATTCTGTTTTTCTTTTTTTTTTCTTTCTTTCAATATAGTCAAATGCTGGTGCAATAGTCAGGAGAGAAGGGACAAGCTTGGGCTTCGGTGTCCAGCTGCAGGTGGCCCCTTCCAGTGCATACACCAACCCTCTCTTGTCAGCAAGGCAGCCAGAAGTCCCTCCTCCTGAGGCTGGTGACCAGCTAGCCATCTTCCGGATGAGTTCCTTGTCATGAAAGAGGCGGCGTCCATGGTTATCTAACAGAACCTTGAAACAAGGAGGCAGCTGAGGACCGAGGGAGAGGAGGCCCCATGTGATCCAGCTTTCCCTTTACAGTTAGAGGACAGGGAAGGAGATGGCGGGGCTGGTTCTGGTGAGGCCGGCACCTGGAGAAAAGCCATAAAACTGTCAGGTTGAGAGTAGTGATGGTTCCATGTGGGTGATCCTGGGTGACTGTAAAAAACAGGCCCCTGCTTTCCTGATGGAGGTGATTCTCCACATGTATAGAACTGCAAAAGCCCTGGGAAGCAACTTTCTACTCCTTTTTGCAGCTCCTGAAGTTTGATTAACAGTCACAAAGCAGCCAGGTGTGCTGGCGCATGCTTGTAATCCCAGTACTTGGGAGGCTGAGACTGGAGGATCCGGGTTCACAGCCAGCCTCAGCTACTTAGGGAGGCACTCCGCAACTCAGTGAGACCCTGTTTCAAAATAAAGAATAAAAACTAGGGCTGGGGGAGTAGCTCAGAGGTAGAATGCCCCTGGGTTCGATCCCCAGTACTGCCAAAAATAAAAACAGTCACAAAGCAAGGAATGCATGATGGACAGACATGTGTGTCCTGGGGGAGGAAGAAGAGGGCCAGAGAAAGTCGAAGGACACTCATAGCTACTTGCGTCTTTCCTCGCCCATTTGAAGATATGCTTAAGCTAGGATGAGATTTAGACAGCTCCAAGAGAAATCTTTTGCATTGGCTTTTTTTTTTTTTTTTTTTTTTGCGGTACCAGGGATTGAACCCAGGGGCATTCTACCTCTGTGCTACACCCCCGACCCTATTTTTTTATACTTTATTTTGAAACCGGGTCTCACGAAGTTGTGGAGGGCCTCACTAAGTAGAGAGAGAGAGAGAGACAGGGAGAGAGAGAAAGAGAGAGCTGAGGCTGGACGCGAACCCGGATCCTCCGGTCTCCGCCTCCCCAAGTACTGGGATTACAAGCGTGCACCACCACGCCCGGCTCTGCATTGGCTTTTGTGTTGATATTTCAAAATGGCTTCAGTACTCTTTAGAAAGAGGATGTTTCCCCCAAATTTATAGAATTTCTGTATCCTGAGGTTATCTTTTTATTTTTCATTCATATTGAAGAATCCTAATTTTATATTTTAAAGAGCTGCAGTAAAAATCATTAATATAACAGCTATCACTGGCAAAATGTTAATAAACCTCTTGTTTGGCTATGTGTATATACTCATATATATATATATACTGGGTATTGAACTCAGCTGTATTCTACCTCTGAGCTACACTCCCAGCCTTTAAAAAAAATTTTTTTTAAACAGAGTCTCTTTAGTTGCTGAGGGTCTCGCTAATTTGCTGAGACTGCATTTGAACGTGCGATCCTCCTGTCTCAACCTCCCACATACTGGGATTACAAGTATGCACCACCATGCCCAGCTTGGCACAGTATTTTTTAAATGTTATCCCCACAGCATTTCCAACCTTACTCCCAACGATGGGTGTGGGGGCTTTTCCTCTCTTTACACCACCCCTCTCTTCTCATTTCCAAATCTCATATGAGTGCATGTTGACACAAAATCTTAAGATAAACACCCTGCACCTGGCCAGTTTGGCATCTAAAAAAAAGTTAACACAGAAACAATTTCTGAGAAAAACTTTCAGGGCTTACTGTAGGTGTATGACATTATATGTGACAAAATTATCCCAATTCAACTTGAAAACAAAAATTCTCTCGTCTGCCCCTTTCCCTTTTGTCCTTCATACTTCCCTCCCCTTTATAGGACTCTGTCAAGTCCAAACTTGACTTTACGGACTGGCGCAGTCATCTTGGCTAGTCTTGAGAAGATATAAAATCCTGGATGATAAGATACTTGACCTGGTGGTGGCTCCGGGAGTGGCTTCATTCGACTCTGCTGTCTGGCATTTTCAACAAGAGGGACATAGCAGGCACTTGCTGGAAGAGCCAGGTGGCTAGAACACTTCGGGTGGCAGCAACCGCTACTGCCAGAGAACTGTCACACTGAGCAGCAGCGAGTTGTTATGTTTTTGTGTTTACAGTGAGAGTAGAGATTAAACACTTTTTCTTAATGTGGGAAAAGCAGTTTCATCTTTGCATTTGATTATGTGATGAAGACAGCTGTTTCGCAAAGCATCTTAGTGGGGAAACCTTGAATTCTCAACCATTTGACACCGGCACTCGGCTGGTTTTTATCTTCACCTTTGTCAGTGATTGGCTACGGACTGACCACAAAGTGGCATTTCCTGGCTTTCCTGAAGGGACCAGGGCTAGCAGGAGTGATGTTGTCCCCCTTGGCTCTCAAAGTGAAAACTACAGCATGCGCTGCCATCCCAGCAGCCGCCCTCCGCTCCCCCCTCCAAAGAAAACTGGAGATAAATGAATGGCAGAATAAATAATTTATGCTAATGAAATTACTGCAATTAGTAGTTCTACAATGACCCTTTTAAAAGCCACAGCTGTTAATGTCAGGAAGTGCTGTCACTACTGACCTTATCATAAGAGAAAGTGACAAATTGCGAATGCAGGGAAGACCAGTCATCAAAGAGGTCTGTTCTGGAACGATTAGAGTTTTCTGAAAAACAGTGTGAATTACAACCAGCTGCTCCGGGCTCCTGGAGGCTCCCATGCTGTGCCGTTTTGTTAAGCGCGATAACAATAGTTATTTTGCCCCATTGAGACGACTTGTCTCGGGCCACTTCCAGCTCTACCGGAAACCACTTTTTCCATCGGAGATTTACAAATGAAACTGTTGTTAAGGAGAGCTTTCAGCGCCTCCAAGGAGCCTCCTCATAAGGATCATGGTTGGGCAGAGGCCAGGGTGTTTTTTTCCCCCTGTAAGGAGGTTACACTTGGCTGAGGAAGTATTTATCTGTATTGTAGAAAGGTATGTGTGCACTTTTAGTTCCCATTAAAACAGGACTGGACAGGAGTGAACGTCTGCACATGTTTGTATGGATGCCAGATCCCTCTTAAAAATAAAGTCCCTGAGGGAATATGACTCACATGAAGTTTATATAAACTTCCTTGTAAATTTTACTTTCTTGGAGTCCACTATTTAGTAATGGCCTTGGATCCCCTAGAAACAAAGATTATTCAGGATTTGCATCATAACTTTCGTACATAACCTTTGCTTTAAAAATGCACAATTTATACGTAACTTTTGCTTTAAAAACACTATTTCAGTTACTAGTGAGATAGATTTTTAATATGCAGAACAATCCAATAACATGCCGTTGTTAACACCCACTCAGAGATTTTTCACGGGATTGGAAAGGTACGTGTTCCAAGAGGTGGCTCGGGAGCAGTTGTTTTTTGCACCAGCAAGAATTGCCCTGTCTCTCCTCACACTCCGGTCTGATATTGATGGTGCAGGTTTGAGGCGTTTAACTGCATCACCGGCCACTTGTGTGCAATTTTCCCAAAGACGTCTGAGCATTATTGACAACACTTTGGTAAATTATGTGTGACTTTCCCAAGAGTTGGTGTAGCTCATTTAATTCATATTAATTGATTTTTAGGCTTCCCTTGATTAATTGAACCTGGTTCATCTTGTACAGAATGCAATAAATAATCATTAAAATGAGGGAGATGTGACTCCACAAATTAAAAAGTTAACTACTTCAGAAGTCACAGAGGACACAATAGGAAGAATGGAGCGTGTGTGTGTGATGGGGGGGGGTTCTATCCAGGAAATCTTTAGAGGAGAATCGTTGGGTTTTGTGTTTTGCTGTTCTTGTTTTTTCCCCAAATGGGAATAGAAATGATTGTGGTATTTCTCTCCCAGAAGCAGTGGCTTTTGAAAGCCCATCTTGTTTTTCATAAAACTCCACTTCTCACTGACAGCGTTTGTTTCTTCTATAACTTTGTATCATTATTGATTCTCTTTGTTTAAGTTTAGTATAAAAACAACACTAAAAAAAACTCATCAGAATATTGCATCTCAATTTCTCCATTTTTCTCTTTCATACACTTGATAGCTAAAAATCAAGTTTTAAAAGCTGTACCTATATTATATGTCGGCTTTGGGGGTTGGTATGTGCAGCACATAAAAATCCTTTGTCCTACTTGGTAAGAAGATGCTTAGGAAAACTGAATACTTTATTATAATCTCTCTAATCCTATGGATATCTTCTAAAGATTAAGTAAATTTTCCCTAGCTTTACTATAATCTGTTCTGGCTCTTAGGAAAAAAAATACTGTATAATTTTGTTGATTTTTATTCTATTTTTAAAATCGTATCTTTAACTCAAGAGAATTTTATAAGAATCGCAATATTTATGTTTTCAGCCACTGCACAAAGACTGTATCAGCCTCTTCATGGCGCACGTTCACACCAGTGTAAATGAAATGAGTGCCAGGTATTATCAGAATGAGAGAAGACACAACTATACCACCCCGAAGAGTTTTCTAGAACAAATATCACTGTTTAAGAACCTGTTAAAGAGGAAACAAGAAGAGGTATCCCAGAAGAAGGAGCACTTGGCGAATGGCATCCAAAAGTTAAAAACCACCACCTCTCAGGTATGACCAGGTGTGCTGCTGTTGAACAAAATCTCTGCTTTTTCAGAGAAAAATGTTTCTTTTTGAAGCAATGCTTAACACATTTGTATAAGATGCCTAGTTCTAAGCTTACAGTTTGAGGATACAAGGAACACACTGTTATTGCTTTCCTAAGCTTAGAAAGAATTGGCCATGAGCCTGGTGTGGTGGTGCACACCTGTAATCCTAGTACTTGGGAGGCTGAGACAGGAGGATCAAAGGTCCAAGGACAGTCTCAGCAACATAGTAAGAGTCTCAGAAACCTAGTGAGACTCTGTTTCAAAAGACAAAAAAATAAATAGAGCTGGGGGTGTAGCTCAGAGGCAGAATGCCCCTGGGTTCAATCCCCAGTAAAACACACACACACACACACACACACACACACACACACGTGCGCGCGCGTCAGTTCCCTCTCACAGCTGCCTATCCCATTCACCTCTCCTGCCTTTGACTTCTCTGGGGCTCTGGGCTTGTGGTCAGGAGTTTGGCCATCCCAGGGTGGAGTTAGGGTCCCGGCGAGGGCATGACTACCTGGCTGGTGATTGCAGTGAGGTCCCGAGGACAGCAGTTTTCTCTGACCTTGGCGTCTGACCTTGATGGGCTCCTTTCAACCACCAGCTCTGTTCGATGAAAGCGCCCAATAATGTCTTCATCCTCAGTCTGGAGGCCCAGCCACCTGGAAGGGCCTGAATGGATCTCTAAGTTGCCGGAATAAATCAGAAGAGAATTAGTACAGGATGTTAATCTCACTTCATTGTTAAAAGCCAAACAAGTTTGTGAAATAGGTGTTACTACTGCAGACTTTTTGTGAGGCTTAAAGAATTCAAGGCCAGTGAGCCAGCGAGGTTGGGGTTTGAACCCAGATCTGTATTATGCCGGTGCCGTGTGCCCTCCGTGGCACCACACTGCCTCTCCGTAACTGGAATCAGAGACTATGGAGACTTTGGAGAGCAGCCCAGCTGTCTTCTGAGCCAACTTGGCCCTCCTCTAGAGAAACACAAATTCTCACTGAGGACATCTCAAGGCCAGAAACCCCTGTGGTCTTCTCAAAGTTTTGTCCTCAGGTGCTCTTCTCATAAGCTTTTCCTTTTTGAAAAATCCTGTAAGATGTTTTATTGGTGCATTATGATTAGATATAATAGTTGGATTTGTTGTTACATATTTGTACATGCACATAACATAATGTGGTAAATTTCATATGCTTTTCAAGGGACAGTTTTTCTTCGGCCAGTTTTTCCCCAAGAGGGCCGGGTGGTGCATTTGTGCCTGGGCTAGAAATGAGGCATGACCCGGGCAGGGGAGCATACTGAGCCCCTCTTCACTCTGAAGGGTCCTCCTGCCGCATCCTTCCCGCACTCCATAGACCCAGGCGCCACTCATCTCCTGCCCGTAGCCCAGGAAGAGCTCTTTGATGAGATGTGCTCTGCACTGGGTAGTGAATAGGTCGATCATGGTTGGGGAAGAAAAACCAGAGTGAAAAAGTTCTAATGACAGTAGGGATCAAGTGGTATAAAGAATAACTACAAGGATGCCCCCAAGAGCATAACTGTATTTGTGTATCTACTTCTTCTCTTCAAAGAATGTCTTTCTTTACTTCCCCTTTTTATATACATCTTAAGTTACTCTCTCTTCTTTTTGCCCCATGCTTTCTGTTTTCTTTTCTTCCCTCCACCCATCTCTCCTATTCCCTCTCACTAAATCAAGACCCTTTTCCTTAGTAAAGATTTTCCCAGGAGTCCTGTTGCGCTGACTTGATGTCGCTCTAAGAAGATGAGGAAGGAACTCTGTGGCACAGGGCATTTATGTCCCTTCCAATCATGTCCCAAGCTGAACCTGTTGACTTTGCCCCAGGAAATGATAGTGTGGTCACATCAAATTGAGCTGTCAATACTGATGGGAAGCCCTTGGCAAAGAAAAAAAATGCCCCTGCCATGCTGATAGAGTTGTCTTCCCCAGTGACAGCGAAAGGCAAGAGCAGTAGCGCCCTGGGCCATCACAGAGGTGGCAGTGTGGCAGCTGTAGGGAAGAGCAGGAGAGTCTGCAGTTTCCTAATCATCCCAGGTGTGTCTTGATAAGTCAGGAGACAGGGAGAAGAGGGAGAAGGGAGAGTTGATCCACTGTGTCCGGTGAGTGTGGGGCGGCTCGGACTCTCCGTGGCCCCCTCAGCTAAAAACGACAGGGAGCAGGGAGGAGTTTGTGAAGATACATGAAGCCTGGATTGAAGAGATGCAGGTGGTTTCTTTTCATTAGATATTTGTCTATGGAATGCTTTTAATACCAGAAGAGTGGCTGGAATATTTAATAGCCCTGCGATCATCTTTAAAAAATCAATTTATGGACATCCTCATCAGCAAGTAGTGAGACTCGCATCAACCTAGTGAGACCCTGTTTCCAAATAAGAAATAAAATTGGGCTGGGGGTGTAGCTTGAAGGTAGAATGCTTCTGGGTTCAATCCCCAGTACCACACACACATACAAAAAAAAATATCAATTTATTTTGGCCAGGCACAGTGGCGCATGCCTGTAATCCCAGTACTTGGGAGGCGGAAACAGGAAGAACGCAGGTTGGTGGTCAGTCTCAGCAACTTAGCCCAGACCCTGTTTCAAAAATAAACAATAAAAAGGACTGGGGGTGTAGCTCAGAGGTAGAATGGCCCTGCATTAAATCCTTAGTACAAAAAAAAAAAAAAGAAATCAATTTATTTAGAAAAGAAAGCCTGTTCTCCTGTGTGGAGAATTGGGAGATCAGGTGTATGTGAAGCAGAATGCCTGCATTCCTCTCTGGGTCTGTCTGCTTTAAGCAGTTCCACAGAGCCAGCAGAAATGTAGATGTGTAAACCTCTGCAATATTCATTCATTACAGTACAGCTACACACCCCTTTACAGCCATGTAACCCCTCTAGATGTTAGCTTAGGTCTTCACCAATAGCCATAGTGACCTTTGTTCATAGATAAAGTCTTTCTTCCAGAGCTAACTGCTGCCTTAGAAACCAAAATTAGGGCTCGATATAACATAGTTTCCTCCTAGTCTCTTGGATAATTATTTTGCCTATGGGCTAACATAAGACAAAAGGAACAGAGAAGCAAATATCACTATGTAAGGTTACCCTGAGTTCACACAGAGACTGTGATTCTGTAAACAGCAATCATAGTAGTAATCATGCTTTTTAGGTGATTATATAAGTAATTGTGATTATATAAATAATTGTTATTATATAAATAATTGTGTTGGGGAGGATTAAAAGCTTACTTAGATATAGTAATGAAATATTGTCCCAAAAGATGAAACCACTACTAAAGTCTCTTTAGCAATTGAGTCAAAATAAATAAATAAATAGTCAGAATAAATAGTTTGAATCGATGATTTTTAAAAATAGTAATATTTGTACTACTGGAAAATGAATGGAGAACTAATTATGGTCATTTCATATATCTCTGAGAACAGTTTTTCTCTGGCCCTTCAATTCTGCTCTGATTTTCATGATCCTCAAACTCAGGGACCTAGTGGTATCCTCTGAACCTAATGAAATCCCAACTGAAAAACGGGCAGAATCTTTCCTTTTGGCGGATGCATTTGTTGACGCCTCAGGAAGACTGCACTCTACAAAAGAGGAGTGAGATCGTTAGATGGCGGGCCAGGAGGAGCACACAGCTGTGACGCTCACTGGCTGCTGGCCACGCCATACTGATACCCTACAAAGTACACATCATTTGCCCTTCTTATTAGGTATTAAGTTCAATGGTGGGTTGTCTGCATAATACCATAGAAAGTGAGAAAAATCAAGAGGGCCATTTCATGTTAGGTGGGATGAATTAAGACATATCAGTGGGCATTTCAATATGAGACCAATTATCTGCAGACAGGCAAGAAGAGTTCACATCTTGAACTTGGCCGAAGCCTCCAGCAGTTGTCTGCTGGGTGGTGCAAGGCATGGTTCTTCTTGTCCCCAAGCTTCTTTTCTTGTGCCCTCTGCTACCTCGAACCTGAGCTACATAGAACCAGAAACAGGGGAGCATAGGGTGGTTTGTGCTCAGATAGAAATCTCTATGAGCACTTCCCGGAGTACAGAGATGGATTAGCCAAGTCTTCTACTTACTGCCCACACTGATTACATTTCCTGCAAATAATGTTTCCATTGGAAACATTATTCTGTTTTCATGGGGAAAAGAGGAGGCTGCATTTTTGCAAATGAGACTACAGTAAAGTCAGGTAGAAACAGATGCATGATACAAACTATTAAGACCCCCTGAATCCATGCTAAAAACATAAGTTACAAGGGCCATTTGTTGTTGTCAACACAAGTTGCCCCAGAGTGATGACTTTTCCTCCAGGTGGGAGATCTGAAAGCCAGGCTTGCCTCTCAAGAAGCCGAGTTACAGCTGAGAAGTCACGATGCTGAAGCTCTCATCACAAAGATCGGACTGCAGACGGAGAAAGCGAGCCGGGAAAAGGCCATCGCCGATGCAGAGGAGCAAAAGGTCAGGCTAATTCCACCATTTAGAGTGCTGAGCTATATTTAGCACAAAATAAACCTTTGTAGGTGAACAATTTTGAACAACTTCCTCTCCAGGGAGCATAAAGTCTAAAGAATTATTATAGTTACACATGTAACAGCATTTCACACCATGATTACCACTTGACCTTTCTTTACATTATGCATTTTCCCAACCTTTTAGCTCTTTTAATGATATGAAAGAACAATAAATACTGAGCTCATTCAAGCATATAATGGATGTGGATCTTGAACATCAGGCCTATTTGTAATACAGTAAAGGTCAGGAAGTCACCTCTGAGGTTTCTAAAGGTTTTCAGGTTTTAGGCAAATTGAACAACTCAATTGTTAACAAAGCCCATTCCGTCACTCTGCGAGATGGTTTTCCAATTTTGCATTTTAATAATATAACTGGGGTTTATTATTAAGTCCTAAGCTAAATTTGTTCTTTTTGATTCATCTGAGGCCCTGGCATTCTGTATTATGTTTTATTGTTGGAAACAATTACTTTTAAGATTATATAGATTCTGCTTTCTTTGTACTCAGGTTTCCAGCAATTCTGTAAAAAAAATTTTTTTTAAATACATGTCTTTTGTTGTCTTCTTTTACCAAAATTTGAGCTACAAATGGAATGGAAGCTATTTCTTTCTTTTCTTTTTTCTTTCTTTTTTTTTTTTTTTTTTTGGTGTGGTACTGGGGATTGAACCCAAGGGCACTCTGCCATTGATTTACCACTGAGCTACATCCCCAGACCTTTTTATTTTATTTTGAGACAGAATCTTGTTAAATTGCCAAGGCTGGCAGGTGTAGCTCACACTTGTAATCCCAGTACCTGGGAGACTGAGACAGGAGGACCACATGTTTGAGACCAGCCTCAGCAACTTAGTGAGACTCTCAGCAACCTAGCGAGACCCTGTTTCAAAATAAAAAATGGGCTGGGGGTGTAGCTCAGAGGTACACTGGGTTCAATAACCAGTACCAAAAAAAAAAAAAATTGCCAAGGCTGGCCTTGAACTAGCAATCTTCCTTCCTCAGCCTCCCAGATAGCTGGGGTTACAGGCCTGCACCACTGTACCCAACTGGAAGATATTTCTTGTACATCTTATTTCCCAGAAGAAATAGCATAGAGAAAAGAAATCACTAATAAATATTTTTTAAGAATCAGATAAAGCTGGGCATGGTGGTGCACACTTGTAATCCCAGTACTTGGGAGGCTGAGACAGGAGGATCCAGGTTCACCACCAGCCTCAGCTACTTAGGCCCTCTGCAACTTAGTGAGACCCTGTTTCAAAATAAAGAATAAAAAATAGGACTGGGGGTGTAACCTGGAAGTAGAATGCCCCTGAGTTCAATCCCCGGTACCACCAAAGAAAAAAAAAATCAGATCAATTAATTTATGAGGTAAAAATTTCTTATTTTAGATTGTAACAGGGTCTAGTTAATTTACTAACACTATGGCTAACACTCTCCTAACCATTAAATCAGTAGCCAATTATGCCATTATTCTTGCGTTTTAGGATGGCAGAAAATATTTGAGTATAGTTTTTCTGGTGCTGTTACCAGTCATTCATGTACAATTGAGTTGTTTTTCTTTTCTTAATGTGTCTGGAGCATTTTTTTCCTTTATCTTATACAACTAAAGACAAGCCTATATTGAAATCAAAACTATAAGCCGGGCGTGGTGGTGCACGCTTGTAATCCCAGTACTTTGGGAGGCAGAGACCGGAGGATCCGGGTTCGCGGCCAGCCTCAGCTCTCGCTTTCTCTCTCTCTCTCTCTCTCTCTACTTAGTGAGGCCCTCCGCAACTTCATGAGACCCGGTTTCAAAATAAAGTATAAAAATAGGGTCGGGGGTATAGCTCAGAGGTAGAACGCCCCTGGGTTCAATCCCTGGTACTGCAAAAAAAAAAAAAACTATAAACCAACAATTTTAAAAAGTAGTATAGGGCATATTTGATGTTGACAATAAAGTACATTTTACATGATCCATAGGTATGTAATTCCTAATTTTGGTAATGAGTGTTTCCATTGTGTTTCAGATAAGTGCAGAATGTCTTTAAACGTATATTATTAAGCAATTAGGTATCACACATGGTGTGATTATCATAAGCTGATTCCACCCAGGGGATATTTTCAGGCATTACACAAATGTGTGATGTTCTAGTAATTATTATATCATAACCTATCACCACAGATACCTTTTCAGGATCTTAAAATATAACAAGTATTCTACAGGTATTTTTGCATGTGGATTACTAGGTAAAATTATTCTCATAAAGGAGGAAAAAGGATTTAGCAAATTGGAACTCATCTGAAAGGTTGTTTCATGAGGTTCTTCAAACTTGGAAAAGACATACTATTTTGTATACCTAATCCATACCAAGGAGTAATAGTAAAACATATAAATACTTTCATTTTAACCATGGAGCTTAATTTAATTATAAATAAGCATTAACTGAGCATGTGTGTGTGTATGTGTGTGTGTGTGTGAACACACACACATGTCCCAGGCCCTGTTCTAGACCCTTGGGGATATTTGACAAGCAAGGTACCCTCATGTAGCTTACATTGCAATGGAATAGACTGACAGGAAGCAAGTAACACTTTGAGAACCAAGATATTATAAGTTAACGGTAAGTGCTCTGATAAAAATCAAATAGTGTGATAGTAGAAGGAACTATTCAATTGGGTGACCATGGAAAAAAGGCCTATTTGCAATTAAGCTACATAGAGTACGGAAATTGGTTAATACCTGGGTCCATGCTGTGGCTCACATATGTCATATGTTCAGCAGTGTGCCAGATACTGTGCAGTTCTTAACGGGGGTGAATATGGACTCTTTCTGAGTCTGTGAAATTGGGCTCCCCAGGCTTAGTCCATGAATAGTAATTAAAAAGTAATGCTGCATAGCTCACAAAGTGCATTGCCACATTTGACATGACCAAATAAATGTTGGGATTTAGAGACCATTATGTAGTGAAACAGGTTGAAATTGTTTCTCCAAGTGTATGAAATAATCAAGGGCCATTCAGTGACTTCAAACGGCACAAGTACCACTAAGCCTGTGAAAATTAGTTCTTCTTCCATCTTTGATTTATCAGCTCTAAATTCTAAAATGTGAATAGTCCTGTGATTACTTTCAAAGGCTTTCCCAGATGGGTATGGTGGTGAATGCCCATAACCCCAGTACTTGGGAGGCTGAGACAAGAGGATGGCAGGTTTGAGACCAACCTCAGCAACTTAGTGAGATTCTCAGCAACCTAGTGAGACTCTGTTTCAAAGTAAAAAAGAAAATAGGGCTGAGGGTGTAGCTTAGAGGTAGACCATTCCTGGGTGCAATCCCTAGTATCACAAAGGGGGGGGGGCAGAAGAGTTGTGGTATTGCCAAGGATGGAACTATCCCCAGTCCCTGCTTTAAGGACCATGATAAAGGAGAAGCCCACGTGCTTGGCTGTCTATGCAGCTCCTCCACCTTCTCCAGGTTGTGCCTGCTAGACACTACCCAGGAGCCATTGGGCAGAGGAAATTGCACACAGAGTTTACCAAGTCCTGAGAACACAGACTTGTCACCGCTCTTGTATTGTTGCACCTTAGGGCTAGAGGTGCTGGGAATGAGAAATAAGGTGACCAACATAGACTGTTGTCTTCATTTGTGTTTCTGGGGTTTTATTTAGTGTTTAAGGCTGCCTCGTTTATAAAAATCACCAAAAGGAATAATACTCCATTAACACTCAAGGAGTCCACAGGAGAAGAGCAGCTGCTCCCAGGCTCTTAGAAATCACACTGGAAAGAAACACTCTTCAAGGTTTCTCCTAGTACTAAAAATCAATGATACTAAGTTCAACGCAAAATTATTTTTAAATGATGTCATTATAAATGGCCACAAATAGCATATATAGATATACTGTATCATCATGGGAGATGAATAAATCTGAGACAGTAACTCACTCACATACATCCTCTTTCATCTGAAACAGTGTTCTCTAGAAATGCAGGATTATTAGAATTTTCATGGTCTGTCCCTGGCAGTCTTTAAGGACTGAGGTTTTGGAGTGGTTCTCAGTAAGCACTCAAAGCATTTTCTTATTTACATTAACAGTAGCTGTGTGTGTGTTAGCAGGAGATCACGTATCTACCCTGAACCAATTATGTTCATAAAAGGTGCAGTATACAGCAAAATAATGGTTAATCAGGAAAAGGGTAATTACTGCTAATAAAGCTGTAGTAGACAACATAATTTGTTGTGAGCAGTGTTTAATTTTATGGTATGGTTAAACCTGTTCGTTCCAAACACATCTGAAGAAATGCACTTTTGTTCACACTTTATATTCCCCAATCATGGTCACGGCAGGAACTGTCCCCACCGGGGTGACCAGGTCCTGGTTCCCAGAGCTGCACTTTTGAAACTCAAATTTTTGCTGAGGACTAAAAATGCACTCTTCCTGGCCATTCAGATTCTGTAGGTACCCTAAGAAGAGGAGGATAAAACCCCCAGCTTCTCTTATTGGTTCAGTTCCAGCCTACCAGCACGGTTTCCTGGATCCGCATTGCGCGGGTTTTGTTAGGAGGCCGATGCAGCGCCTGTTTGGGCTGTGAAGAGGCAGTACCGACCCACCATAGTAGCGTTCATGTCAAGGTCATTGTTTTAATACCCAGGATGGATCTGGGCTCCATCATCTATGATTTCTCATGAGGTCCTTGGAGAAACCAGTAATTAGTCTTTATAAAAATTCTCTCTGTGGTTAAGCATGCAATTCATGACCATGGAAGAGTATCTTCTAGTGGGATGTGGTGGCGCATGCCTATAATCACAGTACTTGGGAGGCTAAACATCACAGGTTTGAGACCAGCCTCAACAACTTAGCGAGAACCTCAGCAACTTAGCAAGACCCTGTTTTAAAAAAAATATCTTCTGAGCAGTTGAACAAAAGAACTTCACATCCATTGTTAAGGAATAGCATTAGATAAAAATTCTAGCAGGAATATTTTGTGGTCTAGATCACTGATCCAGCCTGGATTTTCACTTGTCGGGGACTCACTGAAAACAAAAACTGAAGAACAGAGGAATGCCTGCCTAGTGGTGTTTTTATTATTAATGGCACCTTATAATTAAATGAGTCAAAGCTCTTCTTGGAGCACTTTGACATTTGAATTCATTTGCTTTGGGATTTGTCATTGTGTATTTTGTGCATTTGCAAAGCTTTGTGTACATATCATGCCTGAAGGGAAATTAGTCCTTACAACAAATTCCTCACCTGTTCAAAGCATAGACAAATGAATTATTTAGCAGGTGTCTCTGAGTCCATTTGCACTTTCCAGTGAGATCTCTGACATAGTAATTTGTGTACATGGGTTTTTGTGCTTTTCCTCTCTAACTAGGTGGCAGCCATTCAGACGGAAGTGTCGCAGAAGCAGAGGGAATGTGAGGCCGACTTACTCAAGGCCGAGCCTGCCCTGGTGGCTGCTAAGGCTGCACTCAATACTCTCAACAGGGTAAAGGTGATTTCTTGGCTTGTGGGTTTCCTCAAAATAATACCCAAAGGTTCTCAGAGGTTGAATAACTAAAAGAGGATAGCCCATGCAGCCCTGGAAAAAAGATTCATAAAATATGCAAGTTGAAGCAATCTTTGGGTTCATCATTATAGTTCAACTTCCTTTCCCATCCAGAAGTCTGTCCTGCCACCCCCAAGCAGTCTCCTTGTGAATAATACATCAATACCATGATCTTATGAAAGGCCATTCAGCCCTTAGCAACTGGATTCTTCCCAAATCCAGTTTTCCATAGCACGCGTTGCCTTAAGAACTAGGTGAGGGATTCTTTATTTCTTCTAAAATATCAAAGATACCATCAACCTGTAAAGAAAAATAACTTGCTCTAACACAAAAAAACTGGTATGTGATCCTTATGGTAAAAGTAGTAGGAGCAAAGATACCAAGGTCTGGTCTCCACCATCTCGCCTACCTTCATGCTAGTAGTAAGACTTCATGGAGTATTCTAATTCCCATAAAAGAAATAGCTGTGTTCACCACAAGGGTACTGTAAGGAAAAATGAAGTTCTGGACAATGTTATTTTAAGAGCCTACAGCTATAGTCAGGTGTCATGGCTCATGCCTGTAATCCCAGTACATGGGAGGCTAAGATAGGAGGATCGCAAGTTCGCTGCCTCAGCAATTTAGCAAAGCCCTCAGCAACTTAGTGAGACCCTGTTTCAAAATAAAAAATAAAAAGGGCTGGAGGTATAGATTGGAGGTATACTGCCTCTGGGTTCAATCCCCAGTAACCACAAAAAAGAAAAAAGCCTACAGCAAATCTTGTACTGGGGTTCTCCCACACCTCTAGGGAGAATCCCAGGAAAGCACCAAGCCTGAATTTCTTAAAATTTAACTTTAAAGAGTAAAGGACCAATGGGTGTGGTTTTGCATACCTGTAATCCCAGTCCCTGGAAGGTTCAGGGCCAGCCTCAGCAGTTTAGCAAGACCCTCAGCAATTTAGCAAGACCCTCTTTCAAAATAAAAAGTAAAAAATGGCTGGGGGTATAGCTCAGAGGTAGAAGGTTGCTGGGTTCAGTCCCCAGTACCAAAAAATAAATAAACAAAAAGTAAAAGATCTAGATTTTCACTGCTATTTAGAGAAATACTCAATTCCTTTTCTGAGAAATTTTTTAAGAAAATAATTTTGACCATGAGCAGAGTCTCATAAGAGTTTTAAAGTATTACCACAAAACTAAAAAATTTAAAAAGAATATAAATATACCATGGTAGAAGATTATTAAAAATTTGAATACTGTATTGCTATTGAGCTGATATTGTTAAAGACTAGCCAGCCATATGAAAAATGTTCATAATAACAAGTTAGTAAAGCAGATTATAAAATAGTATGTATTATGAAATATTTTTTGTTAAGAACATGTGCATAAAAGTGAGAAAACAAAAAGTGAGGTGGTAGACTTCAGGAATGTTTATTATTCTCTGACTTAGGAATGTTTATTTTCTTCTTTGTGGTTCCCTAAATTTGTGTATTTTTCTCTGAATATATTGTTCTTTACTCAAAAGAAATTAATGTCACTTAAAATACAAAACCGAGTATATTTATAAATGGTGAGAGAATCTTGGTCACCCAGTTCTCAATCATAATTTGCATGTTTTAGGAATTTGTTTTGCACCCTTTCCAGTCTTTGTGATCATTTACCAAAAAAAACAGACAGTTTCTGGTAAGGAAGCAAAATCAGGTTCAACATTTGAAGCAAGAATGTATTATGTAGCACATAAAATATCACAGGAAATATATAGTTATTTGTTTTGTTTTTTAAATCATATATAAGAACCTACATGTACTTCCTATAGGTGCTAATTCCCGCCCCAAAGTATTTGTTCTGGTTCTTATGATTTAACCATTACTTCCATCTGTTGAGGAAGTCAGCCGTGCGCTCTGCAGGGATTAAATGGGAGGAGGAAGGCTCCGCCTGCAGAGACGCCTCCTGGCTGGATGTCACTGTACTGTAATGGTGGAAGATGTCTCTTACAAGTGCACGTAAAGCAGAGAAACAAAACCAGGAGACACTGAGCTAAGGAATGATACTTACAGGAAGCCCTGGTTAAAATGCATATATATGACCTAGTGGGATAGAATCTATAAATACCTTGCAGCCTATATGTTTATAATATTTCCTAGCCTCAGTGAGCAGGGCTGCTATACCAGATATACCAGATGGATAGCTTTTCTTGGAGGCAAAAAAAAAAAAAAAAAAAAAGGACAGGGATGCTTCCAGGATATCAGAGAAGTGCCCTGCAAGACCTGAACCCCCTAGGATCTTGGGTGGAGTCCCCGGCGGTGGGCGTGGGGGGCAATGAACTGTCAACGCAAAGTGGCATGATGATGTGGCGTGGGGGCCACAGCTTGGCTGCCTGGTGCTTCTCCAGGCCTCCCTTCATCCTGCGTGTGTGTGTGCTCTTCTTCAGGTCAACCTCACTGAGCTGAAAACCTTTCCCAACCCCCCAAATGCAGTTACCAACGTCACTGCAGCCGTGATGGTTCTTCTGGCTCCCCGGAGCAGAGTGCCCAAAGACCGAAGTTGGGCAGCAGCTAAAGTCTTCATGGGAAAGGTATTGGCCAGCGCAGGGAGATGGAGATGCCAACAGTTCCCATCCTGTCCCCAGTGCTGTGCTCCTGCTTGATAGCAAAAGTGTGCAAGTCAAAAAGATGCCATCGTCCTGCATGCTCAGGATGTGTGTGTTCTCACTCACTGCTTCTGTTAGCCACGCTGGAGGCTAGCTCGGGCTTATGGCACACCTAAGTCAATGCCAGCAGCAGGTGGAAGGTTGCTAATTATTTGCAAAATTATGAAAGCAGTTAAGTGTGGGAGGGAGAAAATTACATAGATTTCTTAGGCTCGAAAAAATGTTACTAATGTACAAGAAGGTGAAGCAAAGGGGCTTTTTTTGGTATGTGTTTTGCTTTTTCTTTTCTGCCTTTCTTTTCTTTAAAATGTGAATACCTCCTGTGCTGGGCCTGAATATTTTACCCTGGGATAGACGAGGTTTTAAAAGTGTCCATTGCTAATTCTAACTTCATAGCATAAAGACTGAAAAAGTCAAACAGTGGGATAAATGCCGCTTGCCAATTTTGCCTTTGTAATGTGCGTCCTAAAAGCTGATTTTAACTTTTGATCTTGGAATTTTCTCTGCAGCCAAAATGGGCTCATTGCAATCAGTCTTTTTGCCTTACAGGTTGATGATTTTTTGCAAGCATTAATTAACTACGACAAAGAGCACATTCCAGAGAACTGCCTAAAAGTGGTGAACGAACAGTATTTGAAAGACCCAGAGTTCAATCCAAACCTGATTCGGACCAAATCTTTTGCAGCAGCTGGTCTCTGCGCCTGGGTCATCAACATCATTAAGTTCTATGAGGTATCAGTCCTAATCTGATGGCTTACAGGTATTACCCACAAAGGACCATGAGCATCAATTTCTAGGTCAGCAAAAAATGTAAAATAATTTGATATTTTGTTTTCTGGAAAAGGATATAGAGTTCTGAGAATGAGACATGAATGTGTCAAAGTTAACAGAATTCTATACAAGAGGATACTTTAAATGTTGGGAAACTATTTTTTTGTAGGGTAGGGTGATTAGCTACTTTAGGCCAAAGAGCAGCGATTAATTTGAATTAATTAGGGGAAAACTTGTTGCATATATAAATTCCACTTATTTAGATTAAAATATTTGATTCATGTTGACTCAAAACAACTGCAAGTCTGAATTCATAATGAATTAAATTCCTGCTCTCAAAGCAAAAATCCATACCATCTTTATAGTAAGCATAGTGAGAGGAGGAAATAACATTTCTTTGCTTTAGTATTTTAGTGACAGATAATGTTTTCCCTGTAGATAGTCTAATCTAAAATTTGTACTTTGTAAAAATATAGGGATAGATTTATCATTCCTTCTGGTCATTTATTTATCAAATACTTATCAACTGCCAACTCTGTCTCAAGCTCTTTGCAGAGTACTGGATATAAAAAGAGAACAGTGTATGACCGTAAGTCTGAAGAACTCTCATTTTTGCTTGGGAACTGTGTGTCATATTCAGATATTAATTACAAAGAAAAAGCCACTTATAGTCAATGTCATTCCCCAAATGATTTTCACAAAATCAGGTTATATCCTTCTTACTGTGGGGCCCACAGCAGCAGGGCTTTCTTGATCTTTGTCTCTCTCTAGTGGAAATATCTCTATAGGGTAAGCATCTAAACAGGTTGCAGTGCATGTGTGGCCTTTCTCCCTAAGGAAATGCCTGAGCTCTGTGTTCCATTTGTACCATAGGAGAAAAGATGAGCATAAAACTAGACCATGACTGTGTTGTATTGCTCTAAAGTAAGAAATAAAATTTCATTTCCTTCCCCTCTCTCTACCAGGAGAAAAATTGATCCGCCCAAATTCTCAAATGGTCCATGCAAGTAACACACACTTAAAATAGTCAGGAACTAGCTGAATGTGGTGGTACACACTCGTAATCACAGTACTTGGGAGGCTGAGATTAGAGGACCACAGGTTTGAGGCCAGCCTCAGCAACTTAGTGAGACCCTGTTTCAAAATACAAGTTTTTTAAAAAGGGCTGATGGTATGGCCCCAAGGTAGAAGGCTTCTGAGTTCAATTCCCATTAAAAAAATAAAAAAAGGTCAGGAAATTAGAAAAGAGCATGAATGTGTGGTTAATACCGTGTGAGGACGTCTACCACTTGCCTTTGTGTATTCAGAGAATTTCTCCACACTTAATTTCTGCCTCAAAGGTAGACCTGATCTCACCTTGGGCTGTATTTTCTGCACACTGCAATTTCTAGTGATATTAGGATTATCTCTGCATTTTAAGGCAAATCAATCTTAGTATCTTAATTGAGTTCGACCTTTATAGCATTTTATGCACATACTTGTAACTCTAATGTCCAGAATAAAGAAGGAACTAATGGAGGTCCCGAGAGAACATGGAAGGCTAGGTTGGCTCTGCCTTAGGTAGTGCCATGGCGAAGAAACAGAGCAAATCGCTCAGTGAATTAGAAATTTTACTTGTAAAGCTCCCAGCCTATGTCTGTTTGAATGATCATTTGTCCTCTTTGCATCTCTGTTACCTTCTGAATTAAACCCCACACTGATTTTCAGGTCTACTGTGATGTTGAACCCAAACGCCAAGCCTTAGCCCAAGCAAACTTAGACTTGGCTGCAGCCACTGAAAAGCTAGAGGCCATCAGGAAAAAGCTTGTGGTAAGTGCAAACAGTAACACTGAAGGTGTTCCCAAGAGGTGGGCCCCTTGCACCTAGGAACCCTCGTTCGGACAGGGTCACTTCTGGACTCCACCAAACATCAAGGAATTGGATCCTTCATGACTGTGTTCACTTATATACTCATTCAGTAGCTGTTTCTTATCTGCTGTATGCTAGACAATGAACTGGAAAAGTGGAAATATGCATGGTGTCTGCACTTAAGAAACGTTTACAGCCTGGTGGTAGAAAGAGGAAGATAGTAAGTGATGATTAAAAGCAAGGCTCTTGGAGCCGGGCGCAATGGCACACACCTGTAATCCCTGTACTTGGAGGCTGAGACAGGATGGTCACAGGTTCAAGGCAAGCCTTAACAATTTAGTAAGATCCTCATAAACTTAAGGAGACCCTGTTTCAAAATAAAAGGTAATGGGAGGCTGAGACAGGAGGATTGCAGGTTCTCGGCCAGCCTCAGCAACTTAGTGGGGCCCTCTGCAACTTTGTGAGACCCTGTTTGTTCCAAAGTAAAAAATAAAAATAGGGCTGGAGGTGTAGCTTAGAGGTAGAATGCTCCTGGATTCAGTCCTCAGCACCAAAAAAAAAAAAGGGGGGGGTAAAAGGGACTGAGGTATGGCTCAGTGGTAGAACACCCTGACTTCAATGCCTAGTTCAATCAATCAATGAAGGCTCTTGGAGCCAGACTTACTAGTCTATATTCTGGCTCTACTCTTCACTGTTTTATTCCACACAAATTGGTTAACCTCTCCGAATCCTTGTCTTCTCATCTGTGAAATAGGTACAGGTTGAGCATCCCTAACTAAAAAATCCCAACTACTCCCAAATTCAAAACTTTTTGAGTATCACATCAATATGACCCCTAAAAAGTTTCAGATTTTGGAGTATTTGGATTTCAGATTTTTGGATTAGGGATGTTCAGCTGGTCTCTGCAAATATTCCTAAATCCAAAAATACTCCAAACTCTGAAATGATTCTGGTCTCAAGCATTTCAGATAAGGGATACTAAACTTGTTTTATAATGGCATCCAATTCTTAGGTAGGATTATGAGAATTATTAAGAATTTAGCATAGTATATGGCATGCTTAGAGAATATTAACTATAGAATTAACTAAGTATGTTATCATTATTGCTCTTATAAATATATAAATACTACTTCTATAAATACATATGCAGTCCAGCATTATAAATATAAACATGCATATATACACATGCAACCAGAGCACCAAGACACGGAGCCTGGAGAGACTGGAGCAAGCTCTTAGTGAAGGTGTACTTGACATGGGCTTTGGAAGTTGCTTAGGAGCCGGCAGGATGACCAGGACTGGAAAGGCATTCCCGGCAGAGATGAAGGAAAAGAGAAAGAGGCGATTGGAACATGTGAAGACTCAAAACAGAGCTCTAAAAGGGATGTTTTGGGGAAGGTTCGGAATGGCAGGAGGAATGGAAGATGACCTTTCAAAGCAAGCAAGGGATTTCTTTGCCTTTCAAGCTACAGAATTTAAGTTTTGTCTGACTTTAAGTTTTGTTTTAAATTTTAAATTTAAGTTTTGTTTTCTCAAGGCATTGAGCCTTGAGAAGATTTGAGTGGGTCAATGACATAATCAAATAACTTCTCAGCAACTCGATGGACAGGGGAGGAAGGGAAGTCCAGAGGCAGAAAGACAAGTTCAAAGGCCACTACAGCAGGTCTGCCAGGGCCCCAGCTCGGGCAGGAGCAGTCACAGTGGAGGACTAATGTGGGTTCACAGCTGGCAAGATGGAGTAGTACCACCAGACAGGAGGCTGCGTAGCCATGGCAACTTATAGGACCTCAGAACTTCTGTCTCTCATCTGTCGAGCAGCAATCATAACAACCGCCTCTCAGGTGGACATTTGTGAGTTTGAGCCACCCAGCATCCAGTCTGCCTTTCTGAAATAAAATCAGCCTGATGTATCTTTGAGGAATTATTTCTCCTTGTTAAATACATTCAGGTGGGGCTTTTAGTAGGATTGTTCTTCTCTTTTCTAGCTACTAAGAACTAAATATTTAATACAAGCTTTGCCAATTTGATCTCGCCCTGCCCCATCTCTTAAATTTGAATTGTGAGCAAAAGAAATAAAAGACTGGAAAGAGAGTTCATGCATTCCAGGGATAGTGTCCAGGTGAGACTCTCGAGCAGCTCCTGCTCCCGAGACCTTCTGGAGCTCCGTGTGTGGCTCTCTGCCTTTCCTCTCTCCTGCAAGCTCCCCCATGTCCTTCCAGTAAACTCCCCAGCTTAGATTAGCTAGCAGGGGTTTCTGTTGTCCCACTTACCACCTGATGTATTGAGACACTCTTCTGGGTGCAGCACACAGTATATGCTTCATCAATCTTCATCTCTGCTCTTCCTATAGAAAACCCACCTGCAGGTGCTCAGTCGGGCCTGGAGTCTGGCAGAGAAGCCTGGCTCAGGAACACAGATTTGGAAATGCTTGGCATACAGATCGTGTGTGGAGACAGATTGTCCAGTGGAAGTATGGGAATAAAAGGGAGTGATGGGGGCTGAGGGTAGAGCCCAGGGAGGACATTCCTAATTCAGACTGGGCCCTGCCGCAGGTCCCTGAGCAGGGGCACTCAGCGTCCACTGCAGTCTGGAATCTGATGCTCAGAGTAGCCACACGGCCACACCAGGCCTCTTACAGAACAAGGCTTGAGCCACCCTGTTTATGTCTGGGACTACTACTTGTCAATTTGGCAGAAGGGGACAGGGCACTTTCTAACAGACAGACCTTTATTTTGTTAGTGGTACTGGGGATTGAACCCAGGGGCATTCTACCTCCAAGCTATACCCCCAGCCCTATTTTTTATTTTTCATTTTGAAACAGGGTCTCACTAAGTTGCAGAGGGCCTCACTAAGTAGCTGAGACTGACTACCAACCTGCGATCCTCCTGTCTCAGCCTCCCAAGTACTGGGGTTACAAGTGTGCACCACCA
>PVJS01023900.1:0-29161 GCA_004027185.1 Glis glis
CGGCCCGCCTCAGCTCTCTCTCTCTCTCTCTCTCTCTCTCTCTCTCTCTCTCTACCTAGTGAGGCACTCAGCAACTTCGTGAGACCCAGTTTCAAAATAAAGTATAAAAAAATAGGGCTGGGGGTATAGCGCAGAGGTAGAACGCCCCTGCGTTCAATCCCTGGTACCACAAAAAAAAAAAAAGATAGCTAATGATTTTATTGATAAAATAGGAAAAGTACTATCTAAACAACCCACAAATAAATCAGTAAACACCATTATTGCTTAATAAATATAAGCTCGTGATGTGGAAATCAATTTCACAAATAAAATGTAAACGACTAACACTTGGAAAATAAACGCTGACTATTTCATTAGTAAATTTTACCCAGTTCTATGTTTTCAAGTCAAGGTAATTAGAGGTGATGCTGTCTCATAGCACTATAAAATCCCAGGATATTCTTGAGTAACTGTGAGAAAATTAACAAACAGTTCTAGACAAGAACATAATATTTAGTACACAGCATAGCTTGAAATAAATCCTAAGCTAATTATTAAAAATACCTTATTTTGGTACCTCAAGTATCTTTTAAATTTCAATACAACAGAGAAACCACTCTTTACAGATTTGTAACTGATACTTCATTTAAGCTACTTAGAAGCTCCTACATATTGTTATGAATTTTACATATACAATGCCAGAGTATATTAAAAGGATTTCACCAATTTTTCACAGAATTCGTCACTTCTTTCATTTTCATTAAAATTCAATCTTTTTGGTCATTAAAAATGCATCTTTTGCTTACATCCAATTCACTCCTGTTTGCTATTATGATCCACAGCATCCACCAAATTACCCATACTTAACAGAGCTAAATGAAATTAATGTCTATTAAATGTAACCCTCAACTAATTACCTTCACTGTTATGTTCATTCCTAATAACACTGTCTGATTAGCCCCATAAGGACACAATGTTCCAAACATTATGTAGCTCTAATATGAAATTATTAATTTCATTCAGTATCTCCCTATTTATGATACACATATAAGAATATAGTCAGAAAATAAAATAAGAATCAACAAACTTATTAATTTAACAATGTTATAATTTCCTGGTACTCTATTTGGTTATACATGAAAAAAAATATTACCCCCTCCTTTTTTCTGGTTTATTTATTTCTTTGTATTTAGTGGTTATGTGCTGCTTATTTTCTTTAGGACACATGAATTTGAGACTCAGCCTGTCTCTAATATGAGGTTATTATAAGATAGTACATGTCAATAAAATCAGCTTGAAAATCACAGCAACTAGAAGCTGGCCAAAGACCAAGGAAGACCTCACCAAAATGGAAACATAGTTTATGACACTGAAGAGAGTTCAGGGTCCAAGGAAGTGTGAGTAGGGGTATTTATGGGGGGACCCTAATAAACACAGCGGCTCTTGGATTTACCTTAGTATGCCGCATTACTGTGACTTCTCTCCTTTTTTCTTTGAATCTCCTTCTCTTCTGTCCCTACGACTAACTGAATAATCCTCTAGACATGTTTCTAGTTAAATTCCAGGGGAGAATCTACTGTGGCTTACTACTCACTTTTCCCTATTAGGTAGAACTTTCATTAAAAGATGATTGTCACTGACAAGCTTATATTTTGGACTGATTAAGTTGGGTACCAACCTGGTCCTATAGATGTTGCCAGTTTCACTTGGTAGTGAGTAGGTAATTTCTATTTAGGATTCATTTCTCAGCATGGGTCTGGGAATTTTGTAGCTTCCCTCAGAAAAGGGCAGAGTGGTAGTAGGCATAATGATTTGCCTCTCTAAATCTGTTTTACTGCATTTAAACCAAAGCAGATTAGGAACTATCACTTATTTAAATGTCTTTTCAGTATTCAACTGGCTGCTGGCAATTTTTTTTAGAGTATGAACCTATGCCCTCCTCTAGTATCTTCACAGTCTCTGGTCTAATTTTCAGGTCTTTGATCCACCTTAAGTTGACTCTTGTGCAGGGTGAGAGGAAAGGATTTAGTTCATTTTTCTACAAATGGATATTCAGTTTTCCCAACACCATTTGTTGAAAAGGCTGTCTTTTCTCCAATGTATGTGTCTGGCACCTTTGTCGAAAATCAATTGGCTATAAGTGTGGATTTGTTTCTATATCTTCTATTCTGTACCATTGGTCTATGTGTCTGTTTTTGTGCCAAAACCATGCTGTTTTTATTACTATAGCTCTGTGGTATAATTTGAAGTCAGGGATTGTGATGTCTCCTGCATGGTGAGAATTGCTTTGACTATTCTGGGTCTTTTGTTTCTCTATATGAAATTAATGACTGATTTTTCTAGGTCTGTGAAGAATGATATCGGTATTTTGACTGCATTGATTCTGTAGATCACTTTTGGTAGAATGGCCATTTTGATAATATTTATTTTGCCTATCCAAGAGCAAGGGAGATCTTTCCATCTTCTAAGATCTTCTTCAATTTCTTTCTTTAGTGTTTTATAATTTTCATTGTAGAGGTCTTTTACCTCTTTGGTTAGGTTTATTCCTACTGGTTTTGAGGTTATTGTGAAAGGAATTGTTTTCTGGATTTCTTTCTCTGTGGATTCATGGTTGGCATATAGAAAAGCTACTGATTGTTTTTAGGTTGATTTTGTATCCTGCCACTTTGTTGAATTTGTTAATCAGCTCTAGTAGTCTTTTTGTTGAGTTTTTTTTGTGTCTTCTAGATATAGGATCATGTCATCTGCAAATAAAGATAATTTTAATTCTTCTTTTCCTATTTGAATTCCTTTGATATCCTTCTCTTGTCTTATTGCTCTGGCAAGAGTCTCGAGGACTATATTGAAAAGGAGTGGTTATAGTGGGCATCCTTGTCTTGTTCCTGATTTTAAAGAGAATTCCCGCAGTTTTTCCCCATTCAATATGATGTTGGCTTTGGGTTTATTGTATATTGAATTAATGATGTTGAGATACATTCCTTCTATTCTGATTTTCTGTAGTTTTTAACATGAATGGGTGTTGGATTTTGTCAAATGCTTTTTCAGCATCTATTGAGATGATCATGTGATTTCTAAATATCAGTAACTGTCATGGGTCAGGCTTCTAGTAATGCCCTAGAAATAGAAGATCACACAAGAGAATAGTGAACAAATCATCAAACCAACCAATCTTCTAAACCTAAGAGACAGTCCTCAAGTGACAGTCCAGAAAAGCATCAAGGAATTTCAACTGAGTAAATAATCAATGTTGGAAAAAAGGCAATATGTCAGGATGTTCTTGGGCAAGCACAAAGGTTTACTTACAAAAACCATTACCAAACAGATATCAATATCTGAAACAGAAGAAATGGATTTTAATACTAGATTAAATACTTTTTTGTTACTTTCTATGAAAGAGTTGGGACATAATCAGACATCAAAGCAGGAAAATAGACAATCCATAGCATTTCAAATAATATTTCTGTTTATTGACTCTGTTGATTGAGAACAGGCCAGAATGTAACCTGTTACATGGTGTAACCTGTTAAAGTGATATATGACCCAGGCAAATCTGGAGGGTTAGAAGTACCTAAGAATATTATACTAATCCCCAAACACAGCCAGCAACAAGTAACCTTGATAAGCCACTTAAAAAAATATCAGAGTCCATAGTGAAAAAAGAGCACTAGGAAAAATAAGGTAAATTGTTTAGCATAACCCCAAGTTGGCAATCTATGACCTGTGAATTGAACTCAGCCTTTCTTGCATTTATATGTAAAGATTACTGGAACACAGCCATACTCATTTACTCATGTATTGTCTGTGACTGCTTTTGCAGATCATGGTAGAATCGAGTAGTTACTACAGTGACAAAATGACCTGCAAAGCCTAAAACATTTGCTATCTGGCCTTTTACACAAACATATTTGCTGGCCCAGGCCTACCCTACAACAAGCAAAAATGTTTTTGGTACAAATTTATTCCCTATACTCAGGAAATGGAAATCAATGTTGTAGTATGGTTTGGATATGAAGTACCTCCCAAAGACTCATGTGTTGAAGGCTTAGTGCTCAAGGAAGCAATGATCAGAAGAGGGATTTGGGGAAGCAATTGGACCATGAGGCTCTGACCTCATCAGTAGATTAATCTATTGATAGCTGAATGAGGACTACTGGGAGGTGGTTGAGGCTGTATGAGGTGGGACAAGTCCTGGGGGATAGATTTTATCCCCCAGCCCCTTCCTCTCTCTGCTTTCTGGCTTCCATGAGCTGAGCAGCTTTCCTCTGCCATACTTTCTGCCATGACGTGTTGCCTCACCTCAGGAACAAGCAATGGAGCCAGCTGACCTTGAGCTGAAATCTCCGGCACTGAAATCCTAAGTCAGTATGAATCTTTCCTCCTCTATGGTGTTTTTCTCAGGTATTTGTCACATCAATGAAAGATTGACTAACACAGGAGAGAAAGAAGGAGAAGGAATTGAGCATAATCAGCACAGAGATGAACAACTGCTTTAGAATATGGAAATCTATAATTCTTAGTCCCATTTGATACAAATGGCCAGCATTGGTTGTATCTCTGGGTTCTGTAAGACAAGCCAGTACTCTCATTGTAACTTGACCATTTCAACCTAGTTAAAGTCAAATTTTGCTTATGTGCACACTGAAAATTTCCTAACAAATTCTTCCTGAATATCTGATAACTCAGAGTGGAAGGAGCACACACAGCAATAGACTCTATACCAGTATGTATAGAGGTACTGTCCACATTCCAGTTATCAAAAACAACAGCAGAAGAATTTGCAAGAAGAGCCAAAAGACACTCAATACTGATTTGGAAGGAAATTCCTTTAAGAATGGAACTATGGAATAGCAGATTGCCTCTTCTCTTCATTGAAAAAAATAACATGTGTGTATATTTGATAGTTAGACTTGTAAATAACTAGGCAATGACTTTTTCTGTACTGTAATTTTTATTGAAATTGATTAAAGGACATTATTAGTAAAAGTTTCAATAATATAGAGCCAAAGATGCGATCAAATTTCTAAGAGAAATTATGATATCTGAATATATAGTAGATTAAAAGTAAGAGTTCACTTAAGAAAACCTTAAATGTATAAGATAATTTCATTGCATATACTTTTGCACATATTCATGATATTCTTTAATTTGTTAAAATATTTGGCAATGCAAACCCTGTGATTAAATGTGCTACTTTTTATCCTGAAGCATTATCACAACATACTACAAAATAATAAAGCCGGTTAAATGAAAGTGAAGCTGGTTCCTCGAGGTTATCCTATTTTCTATTAAAAAAAACCTCTCTAATAGGTACTTTGCTCAACTAACATAATAGGTTCTGTGTGGACTAATTAAAACCTAAGCAAAGAAAAATATTGGCTTGGTGGTGTCTTTAGATTCAACTCAAATAAGCAAAATATGAGTTCTTACTATATATCAAGCAATATGCAGGTCACTGGAGTAAATCAAAAGGAAATAAGATATATACTTGTTGCAATAACAGCTCATAACAGTTCAGAAGAATCAGGCCAATAGTAATCAAAATAATCTAATTTCAGGCTATATATAGAGAGAGATTCAAATATATATTAGATTATATATAGTCATATATATAATATATAATCTTAAATAAAATTAATGATAAAAACAAAGTATTTTATGAATGAAAAGCAAAAATAATGTATTCATTTGACTGACATCAAAATATCCAATAAATTGTGCCCATTTTCCCCTTATCCTTAGCTTTTCCAATAATATTATAATGATAGGTATTCATATGAAAAATTATAGACATTTCAATATTTCAATGAAATAACTAGTTTTCTAAGATTTAGACAAAAGAAGTTGTAGAGGCTAAAAACATTCTACATAATAGTTCATATGCCAAGAGGGTTTAGAAGAATAGATCCATCATATATATACATTTTTAAAAACTGGAATGAGCAATTAATGTTGAGAAAATCATATTCTTTGAATTTTCTCTCTCATATTTTATATATATACATACATATATTACATATTTATGTGCTATTGAACTAAATTACTTAAGCCAAAAAATCTTTGTTATCTAAAAATGTGGGCAATTTTCTGTGACCTTCACTTAAATGTTTTCTTACTAACTTTTAAAAATTTATTTGTATTATTATTAACACATATTAATTACACCAATCAATGGGATTTGCTGTGATATTTCCATACATGTATACATCATACTCCAATCATGTCAATATACCCTTCTACACTCACTTCTCACCCTGCACCCCTCCCAGTAATCCCTTTTCTACATTTAGACTTTTTTTTAATGTCCATATATGAGAGACACACACATGTGACACTTGTCTTTGAGTGTCCAGTTTATTTTGCTTAACATGATGTCCTCTAATTCCATATATTTTATGCAAATGGCATGACCTCATTCTTCTTTATACCTTCATGATATTCCATGGCATATATTTACTACATTTTCTTTATGCATTGATCTTTTGACAGACACCTAGGCTGATTCTACATCTTAGCTATAATGAATAATGCCACCATAAACATGGGAATGTGGTGTCTTTTTTGTATCCTGATTTCATTTCCTTTGGATCTATATGCAGAAGTGGGATAACTGGATCATATGGTAGTTCTATATTTAGATTTTTGAGAGATCTCCACATTGTTTCCCAAGTTGCTATACTAATTTACATTTCTACCAATAGCATTTTTCTCCATATTTTCATGAGCATTTATTATTATCATTATTATATTTATAAAAAGCATTCTAACTGAAGTGAGTGGATTTTAAAAAAATTACAGTTTGATCTCACTGGAGTTTTACCCGATCCAGTTCTTTAAATAGAAGTATTAAGACCATATGTGTGTGTGTGTACCTGTCATTTTGTTGATTTTCTTCTAATAGTTTTGAATATTTGTTCATTTCTTTTCTTTCATTCATCATATAATTTGATGGACTATTGTATTGATAGTATTTATTTATTTTATGTTTATCACTTGTGTATTTACTCTTCTAGTGGTATTTGTACTTTCAAATGCTTTCATGATTTTAATTGTCTTTCTTCTACTTTCATGTGTAGTATTCCCTAAGCATCATTTGTAAGACTGGTCTGTTGGTCATATGTTCCCTCACTTTTTCTTATCTTGGAAGGCCTTTAATTCTCTTTAAATTCTGGTTGGGTATAGTACTTTTGATTAGCAGTGCTTGTCTTCTAGGACTTGAAATATGACATTCCATGCCCTCTTGGCCTGAAGAATTTATGCTGAGAAATCTTCAGTTAGTCTAAATGGTTTTTCTTTTTTTAAAAATATGACAGTGCTTTTCTCTTGCAGATTTTAAAGTTCTTTCTTTGTCCTGTATTTTTGACAGTTTTATTATCTTTTCTGGTCAAGAATGTTTGAGTTCTATAACCCTCTGGTATAGGGATATCTAATATTTCCAAGATTTTCCAAGATTAGGGATGTTTTCTGCTATTACTTTATTGACTAGATTTTTTATTCTCTTAAATTTTTATTTCATATGCTTAGGTAATGCCAAGGATGTAGATGTTTGATACTTAATGGTATTCCAAAGATCTTGAATAATCTCTTCAGTCTTCCTTTTTTTTTTCTTTATTTTTGTCTGTATGTAATATTACAAAAGACCTTCCTTTGAGCTCCAATATTTCTCTCTTAGGTCTATCTAGCCGTTGTTCAGCCTCTCAACTGAATTTTGTGTGTATGGCACTAGGGATTGTATCCAGTGGTACAATCTACCACTAAGAGTGGTCACTCTACCACTAAGCTACACCCACAGGCTTTTTTATTTTTATTATTATTATTTTTTTGAGGCAGGGCCTCACTAAGTCTCAGCCTCCAAAGTATTGGGATTAGAGGCATGCTCCACTGGGCCTGGCTGAAATGAATTTTTATATGACTTATCTTTTTAAAAGTATCATTCTGCTGAATTTTTCATTCATAACTTGCATTGTCTTCCTAATTTCATTTATCTGTTTACCTGTATTCTCTTGGCTCTCAATGAGCTTTTTTTTTTTTTTTTTTTGCGGTACTGGGGATTGAACCCAGGGGCGTTCCACCTCCGTGCTACACCCCCGGCCCTATTTTTTTATACTTTATTTTGAAACCGGGTCTCACAAAGTTGTGGAGGGCCTCACTAGGTAGAGAGAGAGAGAGGGAGACAGGGAGAGAGAGAGACAGAGAGAGAGCTGAGGCTGGCCGCGAACCCAGATCCTCTGGTCTCAGCCTCCCAAAGTACTGGGATTACAAGCGTGCGCCACCACGCCCGGCTTCTCAAAGAGCTTTGTAGAAGTCCTTCTTTTGAATTTTTCATTAGGCATTTCCTCCATTTTGATATTGTGTGTGTATGTGTGTGTATGTGTGTGTGTGAAATCTGTTATCTGAAAATTATGACTTTAGTAGGTGTCATACAAAAACAGGTACATAATGTTTATAGTAGTTTATTCATAATTGCCATAACTTGAAAGCCACCAAAATATTCTTCAGTACATTAATGAGAAAACAAAATATCACATAGCCATACAATGGGATATTACTTTCAGCAACAAATAGAAATGAGTTATCAGCTGGGTGTGGTGGTGCACGCTTGTAATCCCAGTACTTTGGGAGGCGGAGACCGGAGGATCCGGGTTCACGGCCAGCCTCAGCTCTCTCTCTCTCTCTCTGTCTGTCTCTCTCTCTTTCTCTCTACTTAGTGAGGCCCTCCGCAACTTCGTGAGACCCAGTTTCAAAATAAAGTACAAAAAATAGGGCCGGGGGTGTAGCGCAGAGGTAGAACACTCCTGCATTCAATCCCCGGTACCGCAAAAAAAAAAAAAGGCCTCAGAAGCCAGAAGTTTTCTCTTATTTCCTCCTTCCCTACTTTCTCCTTCTTCCATCTCTCCCCCAAGATGGGCCATAGAAAGGAGAACTCCATTCCAACAAGGACAGCTATAAAATCTAGGAAGGCCGTTCTCCGACTCTTGTCACCTGAAGGTGCTCATATGACAGATGTCTTGCCCCAGGGGGTGGGGGGAGTAGTATCATATAAGAAAATGATCTGACCAAGCAGACATTGCTGAGTACCGCGCCCCCCCTGTTTATTAGCATCAGATCAAAGAGATTTGTCCAATCATGCTTCTTCACAACTGTTCACTTATTTCATCAGACTTAGCATAGGAATACATAGTTTTTCCCTACTTCTGTGTGTGTTCATTTCTAAAGGTTCCTGTGTCACAGTAAAGTTTTGATTCAATATACTCGTGATGATGTGCTCTTATTAATTTGTCTCTTTTAATAGGAGTCTTCAGCCATGATCATTGCAAGGGTGAAGAAAAGATACTACTTTCCTGCCCTTCAGCTATATACCATATGATTCCCACTATCACTTCTTGGAAAAGGCAAAATTTTAGAGACATTAAAAAGCTGTGTTTCCTGAGTTTGGGGAGGGAAGAAAATAGGGAGAGCATAGGGGATTTTTAGGGAAGTATAACTATTCTACATTTTACTGGATAGGCAGATACATGACATTAACAATTTTTTAAAACCATAGGACTATACAACACAAAGAGTGAACTATGGATTCTAGTTAATAATAATATAGTGATAACTTTCCTTTAACTGAAACAAAGGTACCACACTGATGCAATATTTTAATGATTTGGGAAACTGTGTGAATATAGGCAGTGTACATGACTTATGGTAACTCTTTTTTTTCTGATTTGTTTGTAGGTGAATATAAGAAACTCCTTAAAAATAAAGTTTGTTGGAACATATCTATCTTATCCATTTTCTCATGGTGAGGATCTCTGAATGGAAACCACCAGTTAATTGAATGTAAGTTCCAGCTTGTAGTCCAAGTGAAGCTTTGTGGCATGAATTGTACATTTTTTACTGACATTTCCTAACAGTAATATATTGAATCTGCTCTCTATCTTCTCTTGCTTGCCAAGGAGATAAGAAACAAGGTTTAATGTCCACTATACTTTTTTTTTCTTTTTTTTTTTTTGCGGTACCGGGGATTGAACGCAGGGGCGCTCTATCTCTGCGATACACCCCCGGCCCTATTTTTTATACTTTATTTGGAAACCGGGTCTCACGTAGTTGCGGAGGGCCTCACTAGGTAGAGAGAGAGAGAGAGAGAGAGAGAGAGAGAGAGAGAGAGAGGGGAGAGAGGAGAGAGAGCGAGAGAGCTGAGGCTGGCCGTGAACCCGGATCCTCCAGTCTCCGCCTCCCAAAGTACTGGGATTACAAGCGTGCGCCACCACGCCTGGCTGATCCACTATACTTTTTTGCTAGAGTGTTTTCTTATAGAATTGACTATTATACTTTGTTATATTTTCATTCTTAAATTTTTATAGAAATGTTTTCTACATTTTTGGAACTAAGACATTTAAAGATCAATGGAATAACTTGATAGATTTAAACATTTCTCATGGTAGATGTTTAGGCTGCCTTAAAAGGCACTGCCACTGGTTTGTTAATTAAAGTGAGCAAAACTTTTTATTCTATTTAAATCAAACTGTACATAGTCAAATGCTTTCTATACCTCACATGTTTCCCTCCCTCCTCTTGTTCTTTCCTATTTTTCCTCCATTGTTATTTGTCATACAACTAACTTATAGTTCTTAAACTCCTTCTACTTTTAAATACTGTGAATTCTAAAATTTTTTTTTGCTCCAAAAGTAATTTCTTATGTTCTAGGGTCTGATGGGGATAACTAGATTAGTAACTCCTAGCAATGACTGTCAACGAGCTAATGAGTTTACAGAGGATATGAAACATATGCACAAATAATTCTAACACTTAGCAGAATGTAACAAGTATCATAATTAGCAAAAATAAATGCTATGGGAGTTCAGAAGAAGCAGAGCTCAGTATCAACAGAGGAATGTAAGATCGTGGGTGGAATTTGAGATATGTCTTGAAAATGGGTATGGTTTCTGAAACATCAGAAATGAGAATAATTTTCTAAAGATTTGTCTTAGTTTTTGTGAGTATCAATATGTCCTTTTATTGTTGTTGTTGAATAGTATTCCACAGTATGGATGAGGCAGAATTTAACCATTCACCTACTAAAGAATATCTGTTTTATTCCTATTTGGGGGCTATTACTAATAAAACTACTATGAACATTTATGCATACATTTATGTGTGAACATAAGTTTTTGTTTCTTTGCAATAAATTCCCATAAGTACAATCACTGGGTTGTATGGTAGTTTAATGTATACTTTTTAAGAATACCAAATGTTTCATAAATGAACAGAAAGTGATTTTAGGCTTTGAGAGTGTTATGGTTTGGATCTGGAATGCCCACCAAAGGCCCATGCACAGAAAGGCTGGCCCCAGGGCGGGAGTGTTGAGAGGTGGGGATGTGGAGAAGTGATTGAATCATGAGGGATCTGACTTCATCAATGAGTTCACTAGTTGAAGAATTTTTAGATAAATGGATTATTGGGAGGTGGTAGAAACTATAGAAGGTGGGATCCAGTTGGAGGAAGTGGGTCATTTGGGTAAGCACTGGGAGGATAGAACTTGTCTCTTGCCCCTACTTCCTGTATCTCTGTCTCTGCCTGTCTGTCTGTCTCTCTCTCTCTGCTTCCTGATGGTTGCCCTTCCACCATGATGTTCTGCCATATCTCAGGCCCAAAGCAATGGAGCCACCCAATCACTGACCAAAATGTCTGAAACCTTGAACCAAAATAAATCTTTCCTCCTCTAAGTTTGTTTGTTTGTTTTAACCAAGTATTTAATCTCAGCAACAAAAATATGATTAACACAGAGGGCCATAGTCTCTATCAGAAATTACTTATAACTCTGAAATAGATAAGGAGCCATATATACACATTACCAAATAGTTATTTATTGCATCCAATAAAACTATCTTGACAAAGCGGGCAATGACTGAGTTTGACCCACATGGCAGTTTCCTGAGTCCTGACCTAGATCACACTAGGGATTTATAATATCTTTTCCTCACCCATCACAAGGTTCATGGCTGAAGATTAAAAAGAGAAAATCATACAAAATAATATAAGTTTAACATGACATGTATCACTATGAACTACATTATGATGTAGGAGTACAATGCACCAATAAAAGAATTTTTAAAACGTACTTAATCTTTATGCAATGATTAAATTTGGTACCTAGAAATCTAAATAAATAAATAAATAAAATGCCAAGGTGCTATATATTTATGTAGCACATCCTGAATCCCATTGCCATTGCCATTATGTTGATACATAACCAGGAAGACATGCACAAAATCTACATGAGGGTTATGGATGACACATTAATAGTGGCATATGATTGAAAATAAACTATATATAAGAAGACTTTTTCTTTCATAACACTACATAAGTGATAAAAATTGTAAATTGCTAAGCTTATACTACATAGTTGCAAAAGAGCCAGTTTACTGATTAAAACAAAACCATTGTTTTACTTTTTCCACTAGGTCTGAAATATTTTGATTTTCATTTTAAGATATATCATCTAAATTTAGTAGGAATTTTAAACTGAAATGGAATATCAAAATAAACACTATATATTTTATGATGATATCTAAAATAAAGGAAAATTTTGATCTTATAGTAAAAGTCATATTTCCTATCTGTGGTTTCTACCATTGTTATTCAAATAGTCAAATTCATTGTACTATACCAAATTATTGCTTTCCCTGGAAACAATATGCTAGTTGTTATAGCCAAAATATTTTGTCCTTAACCATAGGTACAACACTCCATCATATAGGCATGGGTAGAAACTTCCTCAACAAGACCTCCAAAGCACAGGAAATTAAAACAAGAATTAATAAGTGGGATAGCATTAAACTACAAAGCTTCTGCTCATCAAAGGAAACCATCAAGAGCTTAAAGAGAAAGCCTACGAAATGGGAGAAGATCTTTGCAGGCTATCCCTCTGACAGAGGTCTAATATCTAGGATATACAAAGAACTTGAAAGACTTTACACTAAGAAAACAAACAGTCCGATCAAGAAGTGGGCAACTGAAATGAATAGACATTTCACGAAAGAAGAGATACAAATGGCCAATAGATACATGAAAAAATGTTCAACATCATTAGCTATCAGGGAGATGCAAATCAAAACTACTCTAAGATTTCATCTGACCCCAATTAGAATGGCAAGCATTAAGAAGTCAAACAACAACAAATGTTGGCAAGGATGTGGGGAAACTGGGACTCTTCTACACTGTTGGTGGGATTGCAAACTAGTTCAACCACTATGGAGATCAGTGTGGAGATTCCTCAGAAAACTGGGAATGGATCCACCATGTGATCTGGCTATACCACTACTGGGTATCATACTAAAGGGATTGAAACTAGAAAACAACAGTAATATATGCATACCCATGTTCATAGCAGCACAATTCACAGTGGCCAAATTATGGAACCAACCTAGATGTCCATCAACAGATGAGTGGATTACAATATTGTGGGAAATACACACAATGGAATTCTACTTAGCAATAACGAAGAACAAAATAACAGCATTTGCAAGAAAATGGAAAGATCTGGAGAACATTACGTTGAGATTAGTCAATCACAAAAAAAGAAGGGACATATGCTTTCATTAATATGCACAACCTAGGGAGTAGTGGGGACACAAAAGGGACTCCAATAATAACAGAGAACCCTCAGTAGTGCAAGGGAAGGGGTACAAGGGAAGAGGAAGGGCAAGAAAGAAGTGAATCCATGGAATTACTGTCATAAACAATGTGCACATATGAGATTATACCAACATCATTCTCAGTGCTACATGTAGGGGGGAGGTAGGGAGGAGGGACACTAAGAGCTGTGTGCATGTATGTTAACACCAAACTGATACTCATTGTGATGTAAGACTACAATGCACCAATAAAATATTTTGTCCTTCAAAATGTACTTTAAATAAAATGGTTAATTCTTGATTGCATGTACATATTTGAAATTGGACTCTAGTTATAAAAATAGGCTTCAGATATGTGCATTTATATGTAGACATTCTTACTAACAATTTTTCAAATATCTATAGTCAGTCTTGTAGGTTTTAAGTGGTTTTGGAAGAAGGGATGATTTTAATAAAAATCCATAAACCAGTAGTTAAAATACATGAGAATGTCTCTACTTTAATCTTTTTGAAGTTATGACATGCCCGTCAGCCTCTGTGTCACAATCCTTGGGAGTAATCTATGTAGGAAAATCTTTTTTAAATTGATTGTAGAGAAGGTAAGGAAGTGAGAGGCATTAAGTTGTACCATTTTAGGGTAAAATAATGGAGGTTTATCTTTTCTAATATATACTGTGTGCCAATGTAGTCCTATATTAATTTTACTCACACATGAAAAAAACTAAACATAATCAAATAAGTACATACCTATTTTCCATAATTAACTATAAATTCAAATATTTATTTTATCTAGTTATTGGATATTAGAATAAGGACTGTATTATCTTAAACATGGAAGTTGAATTTCAATGAACTCAAATGACTTAAGGAATATAGCAGATAAGAAGGATCTGTGTTATCTTGATATCAAGTCAAGTGCTCTATTTGACTAAATTAATTTTTCTCTGTCATGCAGAGAGTCTTTAGCAGACACATTCAATAGAACTAGCATCCTTCCTTTCTGTTTTTAATGTTGCCAATATAACATTTAAAAGTGTTGGAGAGAGTGTTAGTAACCCTCAAACATGCATTACATTGTAATGATATGGAGGCTCTGTGTTTTGCTGAACAGTAATCTGATTCTCTAGCTGTGATAAACTGCTCTGCCTTTGGCCTTCTAGTTTAGCCATTTAAGAATTGGATTATTGTCTCATAAAACAGAGGCACAATGATATCATTGCTTAATTATAATCATTATTAAAAGTTCTGAATCATGCCATTATCAGGAAAAGGGCAATTGATGGTACTTGAATGAATGACTCACAAAGAACATTTCAATTTATTTTGTGTCAGGAAAAATAAAAACACATTTGGAGAGTAATAGGCAAAGTGGGAGACAATTATGCACACTGGTTAAGAGCTTAGGGTTTCAGAGCAGATAAAAATGTTTGAATTGCGCTCCAGCATTTACTCATTTTGTGACCTTAGACTCTTCATCTGTAAAATATAAACAAGTCAGTAAGTCTCCAAATATGCTACAGTTCCTGTGAAAATGAAATGAGATCATGTGTGTTTCATGTTTAAGTCAGGGTTTGACATTTAGAAAGCACTCAATGAATGGAAGCAATTTAAAATAATATTCACAATGATTATTTTGAAATCTTAGTCATTTCAAAATGTCTTATCTATTGTAGAGTCAAAAATCAATGTAGTCTCAGTTATATTATTCTTTGACACAAAATATGCAACATTTTGGGTCTCGTATTATATTGTATAATGCTCTATCTTTAAAGTCAACATATAGAAATCCTTTCTACAAAGTACTGAGCTATTTTATAGGGATTATGAGAAACTCATTCATTCAGTAAATATTCAGGAAGTCTTTATTTTGTGCCAGGTACAAGGTTAGGAGAAATAAAACATAATTCCTAACTTTAGTGAGCCACAAAGTGTAGTTAGTGCTATTTTCATAGATGAGGATAAGATGAACAAGATAGATTTCAAATATCAGGGACATTAAATTATAGGAAGTCCCATACGTGATTTATTATAAAACAAATCAAGTGATTTAAGTAAAAGTAGTTTAAAAGGAGCTTTGCTGAGACACAGATCCTAGAAAAAAATCTGACTGAAGGAATCAGGGATGATGAGCTTTGATCCAGGACTTTAAAATTGGGAAGAATTTTAATGACAGAATAAGTGGAGAAAATTTCAGATTGATAAGAATGAATAAATATAGTTATAAATCTCTGTAAGTTTATTCATAAAGTAGTATTATGCTATGTAAATTTAGAGCAGAAAGAAATTATAGTGCTGAATTAAATAAGAAGATATAAATTGCAAATAGATAAATGCAAGAGAGAAATGGGGTCAGAATTTCATAGTAAAATAAGGAAGAGTAGACAATTCTCTGCTTTAAAGGATTAAAAATATACATACTGAGAAGAACCACATAAGAGTAATAATTGATTGTATTGGAGTCATATAAAAAGAAGGGATGTTAAGAAATGTCTGTGTCCACATCTCTGTCACAGTGAAGAGGATACTGCAGCATTATTAACTGGAATATGGAAAGGGAAATGTGGTACACAGAAAATAGCATGTCTTATTTTAGAAATGTTGAATTTCAGTTACCAACACAATATCCAAGACAATGAAATAAGTATAAAAGACATAGATTTTATGTCTTTCATGTTATATGGCAAACTAAATGAGATCAGATGTTGTGAATGTTGAGATAAACAGAAAGAAGGCACATTCTAAAAAGTTTTCTATTGATGATGGAGAAAAGTCTTGGAGGTCAAGGAAATAGTCAAAAGACCACGGTAGCATAAAGTTTCACTGACAAAAGGTGAAAAGATTAAAAATAGGGACTGGTTAACCCTATCAAATGTCACATTAATTTCAAGCAAAGTAAGAACTTAGAAAATAATTTGGCAATTAAAGAGTAATTAGTGACTTCATAGTAGAAATTCCAGCTTAATGAAGAGGTAAAATGCACTCCAAGGACTACTAGTTAATAATGGGTAAGGCGATAGTTAGTAATGGTATATTCTTATTGTCAGAAATACAGTAGTTCAAGGTAATACAAGAGTGTTTTATTATTTTCTTTTAATATAGAGGAAATTTCCAGTCAAGAGGAAATCAGTAACATAACACTAAAAATATAACATGATAATAACATCATAGGGAGCAATAACAATTGATAGACCTAGTTCTTAGAGGAGGGAAGAAATAATTTAATCATGAATTATTCTGCAAAATCTATTAAGTGCCTAGTATGTTTCAGAAACTGCTTGATGCTGAATACGCACATTTATGCAAGGTATACAATCTACTGAAGAAATAAGTACAGTATAATATGATGTGTTATGGAGAAGATGCATGTGTGGTATGAATGCCTAAAAGAAAATGTCTTACATCTGTTTGCAGTAGAGGAGAAAGTGAATAAATGTGAATAAAGTGAATAAAGGCTCTCAAATGAGGAAGGGGGAGGGGCAGATATACAGAGGGAAATATACCAAGCAATGTGTGCATGCATGTTTGTATCACTTTGAATCTCATTATGATGTATAATTACAACGTGCCAATAAAAGTCTAAAAATAAATACTGAAGGATAAATAGATATTCATGAATTAGAGAAAAAATAGAGGTAATCTAAGTGGACTGAGGAGCCTGTGCCGTTGCTTAGAGTTGCCATGTATCATAGCAATTTGAAAAGTTACAAGTTTCTCAATATTAAGATAGCATTTGGTAAATTAAGCAAAGAATAAATGAGTGTTTTACAATTATCAGCCGGTCATGGTGGCACATGCCTATAATTCCAGCACTTGGGAGGCTGAGACAGGAGGATCGCAGGTTCGAGGACAGCCTCAGCAAGTTGTGAGACTCTCAACAACCTAGGGAGACCCTGTGTCAAAATAAAATAGGGCTGGGGGTATATCTTGGAGGTAGAATGTCTCTGAGTTCAAGCCCAAGTACCACAAAAAATAATTAAGTAAATAAATAAATATAAAATTATTACACAGCACATGGTCAGCAATTGAAGGAGATTCTACAATGTTTTGCATTTTCAAAAGATCAGTATGGCTCAGGAGGAGAAGATGGATTGAAAGTGGATAATAACAGAAACCAAAAAATAGGCCACTGCTGGAAAAAATAATGCAAGAAACACTAAGAGTTTGAGTTAAGATGACACTAAAAATAAAGAGGTAAATCTAAGAGTCATGATACATTTCATGATGGGGAGTGAGATAATAATTTGATGCTGAATTATTTGTTGTAGTTGTTATCCCCTTCTCTCCTTGAGTAACTTGATTAAATGTTGTTTATATTATTTTAGAGTATTATACAGTGAAAATTGGGGGAAATATATTGAGTTCGACTTGCTGAGTTTCTGCAGTTCATAAAATATCCAGGTGTGCAAGTCTTATAGTTAGTTGGAAATATGTGTTATATCATGAAAGAAATTTGGATTTGGATATACTTTGGGAGTCATAAACATATAGGTATTCAAGTGTAAACAGGAGAGGGTGGGGCTTGACAACAGCAGGTAAATGATGCTAAAAAGGACTAATGTAGAAGAAAAGTGTTGAGGTTCAAGGTAGTTTTCTCTGTGAAGTAAAAGGAAAGATGATCGAAGTTAAGATGAGAATTCAATGTGCCAAATGAAGATTTGCAATAGTTGTTGTTGAAAAATTATAACAGCAAAAACCAAAGATAAAATAATTGCAAGAATTATAAAGGAAACTCTTCATCTTGTAGTCATTCTTTTGGGTAAATATTTGCACTTGGTTTCTTATAGAAACAAGAAAGAAGGAAGGAAGGAAGGAAGGAAGGAAGGAAGGAAGGAAGGAAGGAAGGAAGGAAGGGAGAAATAATAATTGAAGAGGGCAAAAGCTGCATTTCAAAGCTTATTTCATATATTCTCAATCTTTCAATTAAAATGCAATACAACATTATGCTAGAAAAGAGTGTTGGGGATAGATTGTTAGATCTTGAGAAGTGAAAGAGATTTGTAGGAACCACTAGAGAAAATGGTTCAGGTAGAACTTAAAAACACATAATTAAAATTTAGTGAGATAAAGCAAGATGGTAATTCCTCCAAAATTTTTCTTTATTTGTAATTTTTTAAAGTTGTAGACATTGGTTAAAAATTTTAAGTAAAGTCAAAATTATATGTGAAAGTAATACAATTTTGGATATAAAAGATGGCACTGTGAAGTGAACAATGCTTCTGCACATTTCCATCGGAGCTACTGCTGTTTGCAAGAGAAAGACCAGCTGCATTTCCTTGCTAACTTAGCATGTCAGGATGTGGCCTCCATGCCTTTAAACAGCCAATTAAAAGAATATATTTAAAAAAGAAAAACCATCTGCTCTTAGAAGAAACACAAAAATACATGTCTAGCAATGTTCTAATTTTAGGTGTGAGTTCTGGAAAACATTGGTTAATAGATTTCTAGCATTTGATTTTATATCTTACTAATATGTAATCACATAGCATAGTTAGGAAGCTTGGTCTATGACCTGGTCAAGGAACGCTTTCAACACTATTGCATGATCACTCACTGGAGCCTTAACAATTGCAGTTCTGTTTCTTTTTCTTTTTCTTTTTCCTGCTTTCATTTTCACAGCCCAATGAAATCTATTTTAAAATGGCATGCTTCTTCATTCTATCAGGCCTCTTTTAATACCTATCTATCATCTGACATCTGTCTACTTTTGCTATTTTTATTAAACTGTAAACACTAAATTTTTCTTCTGTGTGTGTGTGTGTGTGTATTTTTTTTTTTGCTTTTGTTTTTGTTTTTGGTATTGGGGATTAAATCCAGGGACATTCTACCACCAAGTTATATCCCAAGCCCTTTTTATTTTTTATTTTGCAACATGTTCTCACTAAGTTACTGAGGGTCTCACTAAACTGGTGGTTGGTCTCAAACTTGAGACTGTCCTGTCTTGGCTTCCCAAGTACTATGATTACAGTACCATACCCAGCAATTTATTTTTCTTCTGAATTGTCATCTTGTTTTGATTGGAAATAATGAACTTGTTTAGAATTCTATGACATTTATAGCTAAAAATGTTTTTAGGGACCAGAAGAAAATTTTTTGTTGGTGAATAAATCTGCATATTGAACATAGTTCCTCTAATAATTTTACAGAATATTTCTAATACAATGTTTTAAAATCTGATTTGTTCAATTATATATTTTATATACATATAAATGCATATGTAATGTGTAGGTGTGTGTAGTTTTGTCTGTATCTAAACTAAGATATAAGAATATATATCAGATATATGTGAAATAAAAGCAATCATCTTTATTCTTTTTCCCAATAGGAAAAGAAGAACTCTATATTTTGTAATATCATGTTTATTTATAATGCAAAATATATAACTAATATACTATTAAAAACATTGAAACCTTTCCCTTTTACCATAACATTACAAGAATAAGTCATTCATTCAATTAAATAATATTATAATAGTGTATAATGCTTTTGTATTTAGCATTGTAAGGATAGTTTATATAATTGTACTGTTGGCCACAAAAATATATGCTCCATTTGGTTGTCACATGATTATCTTTTGTTTTGCCTAGAGTTGGTATTTACACATTCTACAAATACCATGTACATATTACAGCACTGTACTAGATACTATGATATAGTGATCATCAAGAATTATTCCAACTTCAGACCTTCCATGTTCATGGAAAGGCATGAAATGGTTATGCTACAAAAGGTGATTTACAGATTCAATGAAATCCCTATCAAAATACCAATGATTTTCTTCTCAAAACTAGAAAAAATATCCTAAAATTCATGTGGAAAAACAAAAGGTCCAGAATAGCCAAAGTAACTCTAAGCAATATAAATAAATAAATAAATAAATAAATAAATAAATAAATAAATGCTGGAGGCATCACAATACCTCATTTTACATTTTTCTACAGAGCTATAGTAACAAAAACAGCATAAAAATAGACATAAATTAATGAAATAGAATAGAAGATCAGAGACAAACCCACACAACTATGGTTATCTGATGCTTGACAAAGTTACCAAAAACTTGCAGTGGAGAAAAGACACCATCTTTAACAGATGGTGCTAGGAAAACTGGATAGCCATATAATTAAAACTAGATTTCTATCTTTCACTCTGCACAATGCTAGAAGAGAACATAGGGGAAACACTCCAACATACAGGCAGAAGCAGCGACTTCCTCAACAGAACTCCTAAAACTCAGGAAATAATACCAAGAATTAACAAGTGGGATGCCATCAAGGTAAAAACCTCCAGCACAGCAGAAGCAGCATAAAGGGAGAACCTGCAGAATGGGAGAAAATCTTTGCCAGTTACATTTGTTAGAGTGAATTAATATCTAGTATATATAAAGAACTCAGAAAACTCAAAACCAAATAAATAAATGCATAATCCATTCAATATATAGGCAAAAGAACTAAATAGACATTTCCCAAAAGAAATACAAATAGCCAACAATTATATGAAAAATAATTTCAGTATCTCTAGGCATCAGCGAAATGCAAATCAAAACTACACGGAGATTTCATTTCACGCCAGTCAAAATGGCAAGCATCAATAATACAGATAACAGTAAATCCTGGAGAAGATCTGGGGAAAGGGAACCTTATACACTTTTGGTCAGATTGTAAATTAGTGTAGTTAATATGGAAATCAGTATGGAGGTTCCTCAAAAAACTAAAAACAGAACAACCACATTCTCCAACCATAACATTCATCCTTATTTATTCAAAAGAATAAAAGTCAGAATACTTTAGAAATACATGCATACCCATGTTTATATCAGCACGATTCACAATAGCTAACTTAGGGAACCAGAGTAGGTATCTGTCAACAGATGAATACATAAAGACAATGTGGTATATATACACAATGAAGTTTTATTCAGCTACAAAGAAGAACAAAATTATGTCTTCTACAAGAAAATGAATGGAAATAGCATTATGTTAAGTGAAATAGGCCAGACTCAGAAGGACAAGTACCATATAATTTTTCTCATATATTAAAGCTAGAGAGAAAAAGGGGAATGAAAGACAAATTTCATAAAAATAGAAGAGAGACCAGAAGGCTAGAGGAAGAGAATGAGAGAGAGGGAGGGAGGCTGGGCAATGGGAAACAACTGGGGAGTGAAATTGGTCAATCATGTCGTGTGCTGCAATAAAATGATGTCCATTATGCCACAATAAAACCCACTATTCTGTACAATTACTGTGTGCCAATTAAAAGATTTTTAAAAGAATCAATCTTCATGTAGTACACACACTTCAGAGAGCACACACCCTAATTTAGACAGTGCAGAAGAGAAAATGCTACGTTTGCATATAATCCATAATTTTCCTCTGTACATGAAATTTTCCTGTATGTGAAAGCAGAATTTACTAGAATCCCTTGTAGTTATGTTGGGGTCATGAGAGTTCTAGCTGAAGTTTTGTTGGCCAAAATAATGCACATCACATCCAAACTGTACTTGAAAATGCTGCTTGATATTTCACATTCTAACATCTTATCCACACAGGTCTGGAATGCCACAGGATGAAGACGGCAACAATATAAAAATTAAAGCATTTTGAAATAAAATTGAAAGAAAGTCTCCAATTGAAAGAAAGCTTCCTGACACAAATTATGATATCAGTAGAAAATAAACATTAATTGTGTTAACTCACCGAGATTGGGATCTGCTTGCTACAGCAGTTAGCAACTACTGAATAATGCAAATGTTATGGTTATAAGAAGGAGATCCAAGTTTCCTTTGAAATGTAGTAAATTCTAGTCAGAAGCTGATACCAGCACCAACATGACATACTCACAGATGAAAAATGAACAGTGAGTGTCCATGGACTCTTTAGCTAGCTCATCTTGAATGACACATATTTCATCTTTATATTTACTTGGTTTTTATTCCAGTGAGAAATAAGATGCTGCATCTGACCATAAATGGATAGCCTCCTGGGGAGTACACTTCCCCCCTGGGTGTGCACTCTGAGAATACAGAAAGTATAAAAGAAAGTGACTTTGAATGGATGTCAGCAGGTTCCTTATCTGTTTAAGCACAATATTCTGAGTGTTGAGAAAGAAGTAAAATAAAAATATGAATAAAGTTTCATAAGCATACTTTTTTCCAAGCATAGCATAAATTTTTGCCCTGAAAAATGTAGTCATAAAACTTTTATTCTGAGAGGAGAAAAAACATGTTTATTCTATAATACCATTTACATACATTATGGCATATAAAACTCACAAGAATTTTAAAGTATATTATTCCCATTGATGGATAAACATAGGTCAAGGAGGTTGAATAATTTACTTAAGGTTACATAAATTGTTAGCAAAAGTTTAAATTAGTCTTAATTTCAATTTCATTAATTTCTCATCACAACTCCTTGTTAATGTGAAGCCACCTTTGAACTTCTCTAACTAGTAAGAACATTTCACCATATGTGTGGATGTAATGACATTACCTATATTTTGTTCATTGACTTAGTTTTTTCATTTTAGATAGTAAGATTATAGATACAAGAGATAAATGCCCTTTTTAACAGTTGTTCTAATTATGAAATACACTAATTGATGCTCTAAAATATTTTCTATTATATTAGTCAGAACATGGATATTCGGATGAGCTGGTAATATTTGATTCTGAGAATGGATGCAAGAATTTTAAGTTTGACACAAAATTTTTAGTCACTTATTAATTGCATTACTATTTTGAAAGGATGGTTTTATTTAATAATTGCAGATGTATCACTAGTATCCTAAATTGGCTTTTTGTTTTAACAAAACTTTCCCTGGTATAACTAGAGTTTAGTGTTTTAAATACGTACCTAAACTTTTTGTTTGCTTGTTTGAAAATACTTGATTCCTAGGAATAAAAGAACCCAATGCTCTTTTTCCCTCCTTAATGGAAAATGGCAAAAACATGAAAAAACAAAGCCCTGCTCGGAGTTTCATGTTAAATGATTGATAATTTTCCCATGATACTTTAGCCAAAGCAGGGAACAAATAGAATGAGTGGACACATTTGAGTATTTTTTCTTTTCACTGGAAATCCACTTAAGAAACAAATATACTGAGTGCAAAGCTAAATGTGTGTGAGAAGAGGAAAAAGTAGAAACAAGGCACCTACAATATCCTTCAACTGAAGAAATTATTGGCTGATCATGCTTTTCTTGTTTCTTTTACACAAAAAAAGAGCCCTATAAAAGAAACCGTTACCTTTTTTCCCTTGATGCAATATTTCTCTTACTGATGTTAAATGTAAAGCTTCAAATGTATTTATACCAGCAAAGTAAATATTATATTATTTTAGCATATTTGTCTACCCATGTAGAAAAGAACTTCTTTACATAAGTACCTTCTTGTCAAAAAGAAAGTTTTCATAGAGTGGCATGGTTGAATGTGACAGCTCCTTTACTTTAGAAAACTTGACAGTATTTCTTATGGAAATGACAAAGAAAAGCCTCACCATCCATGCTTAATAAAAAGGAAAAGAAGGCTCTCCTGGTGTGAGAATTATCTTAAAAATCTCACTGTGGGTAGAGAGGCACTCTCTTTGGACATCAATGTCCAGCCCATCATTCTGTTCAAAAACTTGAGTTACCTCCTGAGTCAAGTCCTAGCGTCTTAGCGTGTCATCCTTATTCTGCCAAGATACAGTCTCCTCCTTCCTCTCCATGCTTAGCTTTTACTCCTTCCATCCATTACTTCTGTCTGCAGCTGTAGCAGAATTCCCTGCCAGCCCATAAACCTAAAGTGCCGCTGAATAAGAATGTGCCAAGGCCTAATCTAAAACGCCCACTGTCGGCCTCATCTCTTAGCTCAAATCTGGATTAGAACAGTGAAGCTACTGTGAATGAATAATTGTGTTAGCTAACAGGACAGTAACTGTGACCAGCTGCTCTTTTCTCATTCTAACTAGAGGTATGAGAAAATTGACAGCACAAGAATATTTCAGTCATCTATAAAATCCAGGCCAGGCAATATAATAAAACTTGTATTTCAAAACTAGCTTTTCATCATTAGATGACTCTTAGAACATTATAATTATTCTTTCAAAAATAAAATTCCCAAATATGCATTCTTAGAAATTAAAATCCAGTGTATTCTTCATTTCATAAATTAATATACTTTAGAATTAAAATTTTATATTTTCATCCTGAATTATGTTTTCTCAGTGATCATAAGCACTGTTTCTGGCTAAACACAAAATATTTGGACAGCAACAAAAATAGTTTGGAAGAAAAATGTGTTTTTATATTTTAAAGATACATTATGAAGCCTCATATGTAAGGTAACCTTTTTGTAAGTTAGTTACTTTAGGTAACCCCAAGGACTTAGGTACAATGTTATCTTTTGTGTGAATAAGGTTTAGAGTGCTTGAGTATAGCTGTAGTTAATCATGATTAATGCAGACTTGTGGATTATCATTGGCTTTTTTTTCTTAAAAGAGAATATTAGTTTCTATTTTTAAAAGGACCTTTATTTCTGAACAAAGTTTCTAGGTTATGCAATTATACATTTTTAAAAGTTTAGAAAAAAAGTTGGCATTCCATTAGAAGCAAGAAATATGAGAGAGAACTGAGCACCATTTACATTAAGATATAATTTTATCTGGTCCCCACAAGCTAGAGTGGCTGGTTCACCTCTGAACAATGGTTAGCTTCAGCTCATATTCTAAAAGAAATATTTAACTAGCTTTTCTTCTTTACAATGACTTCTTGAAAATATTTATGAAAATCAAAACTTTATACTGAGAAAGACCTAGAACCTTATTGTAAGGGGTTTTCTTATTATATCACAGATGGTGATGTGGTCACCATGACTTAAGACTTAAGAAAAACTTGGGTGTGATGGCTTATGCCTGTAATCCCAGTACTTGGAAGGCTGAGACATAAGGATCACAATTTTGTGACCAACCTCAGCAACCTGGGGAGACTCTCAGCAACCTAGTGAGACCCTGTTTCAAAATAAAATAAATAAATAAAATAGGGCTGAAAGTGTAACTCAGTGGTAGAATGCTTGTGGGTTCAATCCCCAGTACAAAAAAAAAATAAAGTAAATTTAAAAAAGACTTAAAGAAAGGTTATTATATAAGATCCAACAATTGAATTGGACCTTGAAGGAATGCTAAGTTCTAAGAAATAAGAATAAAATAAAAAAGGGCTTATGACAGACAAAATAATGATGAACATTGTCTTCAATTTTTAAAATACTCTGTGGACTATTTTTATCATAAAGTACTGAAAACTTTAAGAGCAGATTTCCCTTTATTATATTTGACATGGACAGTTTAGTGGCATAGCTTCTTACTAATGAATGTTTTCAAAAGATTAATCAGATAATAATCTATAAAATAATTCCACAAATGAAGAGCAAGCTGAGAGTCAGACAGATAATTTTTTATAAAATTAATCGATGATTAGAACAATGAATGATGTTTTAAGATGTGGCAGCAGAAACAGAGATCAACATATGGATTCAAGAGGCATTTAAAAGAAGTATTGATAAATGTAGTGACTCATTCACTGTGGGCTACAAGTTTTAACCTAAATAGTCAGGAGAATTGTCATTTTGACAGAAATTAAGGAGTCAAAATTAAGAAGTCAAAATATATGGGCAAGAAGAAATGGAAGATTTTAGTTGGAGATTAAACTAACAAAGAAATTCCAAATCTAAGAGGGACTTAAAACAGGAATTATACTGGCCCATAGCTACACAAAGAGACAGAAACAGGGTCAAACAATGGAAGTTACAAATGAACCTTTAGAACAAAAAATAGATTTCTTACAAATGCTGGAATGAGTTGTCAGAAGATTAAAACTGTAAATGTTGCCAAAGATGATAACAAATATACTTAGTAATGTTGGTGTACATAGGATGGAACTTTGCAAGACTCATTACCTTAAACGACATTAAATATTTTTCTAGGTCTTTAATTTTTTCATTTAGTGTGGAGTACAAGGTTATCAATTACAAGGCCTGTTAATATTTGTATAGAATATGGAAATTAAACTAAAGACTATTCAAAATACTGTAATTTTACTGAAGTAACTTCATTTTCCCTTACAAGTTTGTTTTCCTTAAAAGTTTGATATTGTCCTTTCCAATTTTTTCCCTTCAAAATATTATATGAAGGAGTAAATTTCTAGTATTCTCCAGACCAAATAGCTTACAATTCACATTTAGGAAAATCCACTGGGTTACTGAACAACCCCTTCAGCTTCATAATTCCTAGAAAACATGTGTTTTCTCTTATCTATTTTTAAATGTCATGAGTTCTTTATGTAAATTATTAGGGCACCTTGGAAAATATTAAAATATACTTAAAAGATAAAACTAATTTTAATTATGGCAACAACTATTCTTGGGAATACTTTGAAGGATTTATTTTATGTGTGTGAGGCTAATTGTGTTTGCATATGAGTAATTATATAACAAAATGGGAGTTTTAGAGTGAGGATTATTTGGGGTACTTATATTTTAATTAATATTGTAAACTTGTAACTTATAAGTTCATTCTGTTTGAAGATATGATTACTTACCTTACCTTCTTGATTAACAAGTCTTCCTCCAGCCTCAATTAAGAAGATACTAGACCCTGTGATCTAGAAACTTGGTGATTATTAGCCAGAGGTAGACCATGACCAAAATTGGAACCATCTGTTTTATAACTGCATGCAGGAAAAATAAATAGACAAACAAACAAAAGGCAAAAATTTCTCTGCTGAAACAATAGCAACAAAATATGAAAAGCATGAGAAATCATTCAGTTTAGGATAAATGAGAGAGGAGAGGAGACAGAAAGTAACACAGAGTCTTTGAGAAAGACCGTTGAAACTACATTGTGGTATTTCCACATCATTTGCCTAGTCTTCCCTGATACCTTTAAGTTCTAAAACATTTTCTTAGAACTTAAAGAAAATTGATTTAGCAAATAAAAGCATGGGACACCAAGTTGCAATTGAAATTCAAATAAACAATGAATCAATTGTTAGTGTAAGTATACCATAATAGAGCAATATTTGGGACATGGTTATACTAGAAAATTACTTATTTGTTTGCAATTTAAAAGTACTGAATGTCCCTGTTTTATCTGGCAACACTTCAGCCAGTGTATTTCTAGAAGGAATTCTCATTTTAGCTAGAGGTGCTTTGTGAGGTTCTCTTTACTTATAATCAAAGAAACTATGGCTATATCAGCACCTTCCATTTCACTGTACGACTATACAATGTTTTTTAATCTCTTTCATAATCATAAATTTATCCCCTCACTCTGACTTATTTCTATTTTCTTCTTTGTTCCCATATAACAAATATCTGACAACAAATTTCCTTTCCTTTTTTTAAATAGCCTTAAAAATATATCTTCCAACTGTCTCTTTTTTGACATTTTCTATAGGTCACAATTCTATGATCTCCTAGGTCTTCCAAAAAATATTTCTCAACAATATATGTGATACTTGTTATAACTATATATGAAGTGAAATAAACAGGATGTCAAAAACTTAAAAATAAATGTTTTATTTTAAGAAATTATGATTTTTTCTTTGCTATTTTCTCCTTAGCACCTGCTTGACTTCTCACAGTTCTCAGTATGTTAAAATGTGGGCATCTCTGACTGCACAGGTGGTATTTGCTTTAGCATTGGAATTAAAAACAAGGACTTTGCTACTTTATATGGTATGAGTCCCTTTTTAATTATTCACCTCCATGAATTGGAGATTTAATTTTTAAGTTCTAGGCTTGGAATTCTGATACACTGAGGGACAGTCATGCCACCGGGTGATTTCCTTGGTAGATGACTAGTACAACTGAGCCTTGCTTCATGATGAAAGGCTTGCTGTGTTTCTCTTATCTACAATAAAACAGGTGGGCTCTTAACAAAGATTGTGAATAGGACACCTATGTGGAAAGAGTGCTATTCAATTGAGTGTTTTGAAATGTTCTTTGAGAATAAATGAGGAATATGGAGTGTATGCATGTGAAAACATGGAGTATTATTTACCATAGGACAATAAAGTGTATTGTCAATCTCCTTCTTTTGGGATTATCCATTTCAGGTGAATTACTTCTTTCAAGCATCCTGGAGTATATAATTCCTCCTAAATTGTTACTACTTAGGCGCCAAATGTAGATATTTTTTCTTACTCCACTGTAGTGCTAATTCAATATAAATACATTCGTAAATGGAGAAGAAAAATATTTTTCCAATGTTTTTATCTCACTATCCTAACTTCCTTCCCAAGGGCATAAAAATTATATAGTTACAGAGAAATAAAAAAAATTATCCAGATGGAATTTAATTTGGTTACCCTTGATGATCAAATATAAAAGGGCTTTTTTGTTCATGCTAAATAAATGCATAATATTTATATACATAATATACATATATATGCACATATGTAAATTTTGTATATTTATATATTTTTAAGAAGTATGCTTACTATTCTAGCTTAAAGAAAGATCCTGAGTAGGTTCCACTCATTTTCACCCATGTTTATGTGTTTGGCAATTTCTTTTTTTTTTTTTTTTTTTTT
>PVJS01023901.1:0-29159 GCA_004027185.1 Glis glis
CCCTCGGCCGCCCGCAGCCGGCGGCGCTGTGCTCCTCCTGGACTGCCGCCATGGAGCCCGCGCCGCGCTGGCTCGCGGGGCTGCGCTTCGACAACCGCGCCCTCCGCGAGCTGCCGGTGGAGACGCCGCCGCCCGGCCCCGAGGGCGCCCCGTCGGCGCCGCGGCCCGTGCCCGGGGCCTGCTTCAGCCGCGCGCGCCCCGTCCCGCTGCGGCAGCCGCGCCTCGTGGCGCTGTCGGGGCCCGCGCTGGCGCTGCTGGGGCTGGGCGCCGCGGCGCGCGAGGAGGAGGCCGAGGCCGAGGCCGCGCTCTTCTTCAGCGGCAACGCGCTGCTGCCGGGCTCCGAGCCGGCCGCACACTGCTACTGCGGACACCAGTTCGGCCAGTTCGCCGGGCAGCTGGGCGACGGTGCCGCCATGTACCTGGGCGAGGTGTGCACGGCGGCCGGCGAGCGCTGGGAGCTGCAGCTCAAGGGCGCCGGCCCCACGCCCTTCTCCAGGTGCGCCCGGGCTCGGGGAGGCGGGTGCGCCCGGGACGGCTCTCCTCCCGCTGCTGCTGGGGTGGTGGGACGTGGGCGTGCTCGGCAGCGCTTTCCTCCCGGGTCGGCGCCAGCCTTGAGCTTGGAAAAGGGCGGCGGGCGTTCCTGCAGAGGGAGCGTCCCTCCTGAAGGCCCGGTGGCCCGAGCCAGAGGACCGGAAGCTCGGGGCGGGGCCGCCCGCTGATTAGCGCAAGCCGGGGGGATCCAGCTGCCTCTTTTGCAAAGTGGAACCTCTCCTATCTTAAGAGCACAGCGCTGATGGCTGTCCGTGCTCTGATAAACACGCCGAGGACTTTGGAGCCAGTTCCACAAATGGTACTCCACTGGGGCTTCCAGCCCAGGGTGCCCAGGGGTGGGGTGATGAACTTACATCCAGGCACCCTTCCTCCAGAGCCACCTAGGCAGTCGGCTTCTTCCCCCCGACGCTTTCAGCCTGTGTGTTTCTTCAGAGGCCCCCTTTGTGCCCACCCTACCCCTTGGGGACAGTAGCTCTTCAGTCACACTCTTCCTTTGTACACTCTCCCCGGCCAGCCCTCCTGACCCCAAGTCGGGGGACACAGTGGTTGAAGCGGACCTGGGTCCAGATCCAGCCAGCCAGCCCCGGAGGAGCCGGTCCCCACTGAGTCCTGCCTCCAGGACCAGCCTGCCGGTCCATGTGCTGTTTTTACTGCACAGTCCACATACTTGCCCATACATACCCTTTAAATGCTTGTTGAATGACTTTATAGGTGCAACCATTTTATGGTTAAACGTTCTAAACCTGTGCTTCTCATGCCCTCTTCCACCAGCCACTGACATGCCCACCATCCTCCCGCCAGGCTCCATCTTCTCCTCTCAGGCCAGATCCTCAGAATGACTGGTTCTTTCTCATCCCCCAGCCTCCGAACCTTTCAGCTGTGGCTGGCATCCCCCACCTGCCCACAGCAGTCTGCACCTGGATGATGTGCACAGGCCTCTTCTGTGAACATCCTTAAACTTTGTTTTCATCTTTATGTTAGTTTATTTTCACCAGTCATAAAGACCAGTCTCAGCTGGGTGTGGTGGTACATGCTTGTAATCCCAGTACCCGGGAAGCTGAGATGGGAGGATCCGGGTTTGCGGCCAGCCTCGGCTACTTAGTGAGGCCCTCTGCAACTTAGTGAGACCCTGTTTCAAAATAAAGAATAAAGCCGGGCGTGGTGGCACACGCTTGTAATCCCAGTACTTGGGAGGCTGAGACAGGAGGATCTGGGTTCGTGGCCAGCCTTAGCTACTTAGTGAGGCCCTCCGCAACTTAGTGAGACCCGGTTTCAGAAAATAAAGTAGCTCTTCAGTCACAGCTGTGGTGTAGCTCAGAGGCCCCTGGGTTCAATCCCAGTACCACAAAACAAAGAATAAGCCGGGCGTGGTGGCGCACGATTGTAATCCTAGTACTTGGGAGGCTGAGATAGGAGGATCTTGGCTCGCGGCCAGCCTCGGCTACTTAGGCCCTCCGCAACTTAGTGAGACCCTGTTTTAGAATAAAGAATAAAAAATAGAGCTGGGGGTGTAGCTCAGAGGTAGAATGCCCCTGGGTTCAATCCTCAGTAATGCGCGCGTGCGCGCATACACACACACACACACACACACACTAAAAAAATCGGGCTGGGGTGTAGTTCAGAGATAGAACGCCCCTGGGTTCAATCCCCAGCACCAGGTGGGGGGGTTGTACAAGACCACCGAGAGTGGAGTGTGGCTGTCCTGCCTGTTCTCCAGGCCAGGTGTCTGTAGGCAGACACCATGAAAGCCCATGTTGTGTTCTACAGCTGCTTCTGCCACACTACCCTCTGCAGCTCTGACCCAGGCTGGGGTGCTGGAGGCCTAGCCCACACAGGCCCTTGGTTCTGAGGCCTGGCAGCCAGCCTTGCCTTGACTAGCGTGAGCTTTCCTGCCCTCTCTTTCTTGGGTTTTAATTCTTTCTCTACTGCAAATAGTACTGGTGTGTATGTGTGCATTATTGTAAGATTATTTCTGTAAATAAATTCATGAACACAACTGCAGGTCTGAGGTTGTGCTTGGAGCTGGTGGGGTCTTTTCTGTCTGCGGCTGGACTCGTTGGTACAGCTGCCATACCCAGATGGGACTGGGCCCATGAGCGTCTGGAATCATCTGAAATAGACTTGGTTTTCGGTGGTGTTAGAGCTGTGCAAAAACCTCGTTAAAAAGCTATTAGAAGCCAGGCATGGTGGCGCACGCTTGTAATCCCAGTACTTGGGAGGCTGAGACCAGAGGATCTGGGTTTGTGGCCAGCCTCAGCTACTTAGTAAGGCCCTCTGCAACTTAGCGAGATTCTGTTTCAAAATAAACAATAATAGGGCTGGGGGTGTAGCTCAGAGGTAAAATGCCCCTGGGTTCAGTTCCCAGCACTGCACACAAGCCTCTGGGCTGCTGCTTTCCCAGAGGGGGACATCTGCCTGACCCGCACGGGGCCTGTGTTTGATTTCAGACAGGCTGATGGCCGCAAGGTCCTGCGGTCCAGCATCCGAGAGTTCCTCTGCAGCGAGGCCATGTTCCACCTGGGGATCCCCACCACGCGGGCTGGGGCCTGCGTCACATCTGAGTCCACAGTGGTGCGCGACGTGTTCTATGATGGTAATCCAAAATATGAAAAGTGCACGGTTGTGTTGCGTATAGCTCCCACTTTTATAAGGTAATGCCGGGGTCCTGACTTAGGCCTGTCTATGCACGCTTGCTTGTAGGCTCGTAGATTTGCGCTTATGCAGCCACGAGGTCCAGTAGAACAGATGAGTGAGGAGGCAGCACCTGGCTGCAGCTGGACTCAGCCCCTGGTCTCAGAAAGTCCATCCTGTCCTTGATGCAGACACTGTGCCCGGCAGTGCAGAGGGCTTCTGTCCTTTCTCGGCCAGAGTCCCATCCTTGTGGGCAGTTGTGCCAAGCCCCTCCCCTGCCCCTGTGCAGGTCCTTGTCACAGCCAGAAGAGGTGGTGAGGCCAGCCCCGGCAAGTGACTCGTGCAGGACCCTGCGCACAATGGGAGCATCCCTGGGAGGAGGGGCTGCCCAAACAGAAGGTTCTGGAAAGGTGCACACACAAGCTGTTTCCTAGGAGTTTATGAGAAGGATCTACCTAAAATCTACCAAGGAAAGGGCCTTATCAATGTCTTTGTAAATAAACAAGCTGAGCTGGGTAGGGTGGTACACACCTGTAATTCCAAAACGGGAGGCCGAGGCAGGAGGATCACTGGTTTGAAGCCAGTCTCAGCAACTTAGTGAGATCCTAGGGGTGTAGCTTAGAGGTAGAACACCCCTGGGTTCAATTCTCAGATAAATAAACAGGCTACTGAAAGCAAGTGCTGCAGTCCTTGGGGTCATCACTGACTGGCCGGTTGCTCATTAACTGAGGGCCTTTCTGATCAGCGCCTGTCTTTGCCATCACTGTCGCCTCGCTGATTACCTGAACCCAGAGCTGTCAGGAGGCCAGGGCCATGGTGACCTTGTGGTCACCCATTCTGCCAGGCCCAGACTGGCCAGTCCCCTGATGAGGCAAGTGTGTCAGTCTCTGGCTTGCCTGACATTTGGAGTGTGGGAAGGATCACGGCCAAGATGTGCCTCACCCTCGGGGGCCCTCCATAGTGGCTCTGTTGATGTTTGGATGGTGGCCGCCCTGGCCTCTTCATAGAATCGCCGACCTCCGCCTGCTAGTTGCTAGTAGCAACCCTAGTTAGGGCAACCAAAAATCTCTCCAGACTGCCTGATGTCCCCTGGGGGAGTCGCCCTGTTGAGAACACCTGGACCTCTTGTAAACACAGAGTCTGGAGGACTGACCCTACTTGTCCTGCTGAGATGCTGGGGACAAAGAGCCCTCCTCATGCCAGGCATGGTGGCACACACCTATAATCCTAGTACTTGAGATGCTGAGACAGGAGGAACACAGGTTCAAGCCAGCCTCAGCAACTTAGCAAGACCCTGTTTTGAATTTAAAATAGGGCTGGGGGTGTAGTCAGAGGTAGAACACCCCTGGGTTCCTCAGAGTCAGGGTGGGAAGGACAGCTGTGGCGGCTTCTGGGACCCGTGGCCGGTCGAGTGTGCCTGCGTCATGCCACGCAGAGCCTGGCTGGGCTTTGGCTGGTGGCGGTCTGAGCAGGGTGCTCTTCCACTGCAGGGCCACGAGGTCTAGCAGCCACAGCTCCTTTTTTTCTCTTCTCACAAGGGCTGGGGTCTGCCTGACCTGTCACACTCCGGCCTTCCCTCCAGGTTCGGATCCTTTGAGATTTTCAAGCCTGCTGATGAGCTCACGGGGCGCGCTGGCCCCAGCGTGGGGCGAGATGACATCCGGGCCCAGATGCTGGACTACGTGATCAGCTCTTTCTACCCTGAAATCCAGGCTGCCCATGCCAGCGACCGCCTGCAGAGGAACGCTGCCTTCTTCCGGGAAGTAGGTGGAGCTGCGCACGGGCCCTCCCTTGGACAAAGGCTCTTGCCCAGCGCCCCTCCTGTTCACAGCTCCCGTCACCTCTGCGGCATGGCATGCTGGGCAGCAGGCAAACACCCTGGCCGGGCCCTGACACTGCAGAGGCTGGGGCACTCTGACGCAGGAGCTGACAGTGGCCCAGGCCCAGGCTGCCTGAGCTGGGGTCTCGGCTGACCCCCGCACCCTCCGCCGTGGCCCCTTGCTCCCACCCACAGAGTGCACATGTCCACACACGATCAGAGGGCGTCCTCCTTGTCACAGGACATCTGTGTGGTGGGGCTGGGCCTCGCCTCGCCTGGCTCAGGACCTGCAGCGTCAGTGGGCGTGGGGGAAGGGTCCAGCCAGGTGGAAGTGCAGGGAGGCCAGCATTCAGCATCTTCAAGAAGGGTCAGGCCTCCAGGCGCACTGCAGCCAGAGCCAGGTGCTGTGGGATTAGGGGCTGGAGCACTGTGGGTCAGCAGAGTTGGCACGAAGCAGGAGTCTGGGCTCTGTCCTACGATGGGTCACTCCATTGGCCCCATCTCAGCCGCATGCTCGTGCTGACAGTGGGTGGTCTGGTCAGCTCTGTCTCTGTTGGTGGAGCTGGGGGCCAGTGCTGCCCGATCCTAGGTTGCACCTGGCCTGACATGAGGCGTGTGCAGAGCCCCTGCTCAGTCGGGGCCACTGTGTGGCCCGAGGGCTGGGTGCACAGCAGGGTTGGGGCCAGGCCCTGGCGTGGAGATGGTACCAGCAGCTTCAGGGCACAGCTCCCTGGACCTTGGCAGGTTGTGCCGGGCGGTGTAGCACCTGCTTCCCTGTTCCTCTGAGGTCTCCTGCTGGGCCTGAGTCTGGGTTGTCTGGTTTTTCTGGTTTGGTGTAAGAGCTAAGGCTCACACATACCAACTCTTCCAAAACACACTTCCGGAACTCCAAGTGCTTAAGGGCTTGCAGAGGACCCTGGACAGAGCCCACCGATGCTGTTGGCAGTGAGGGCCGCTCAGAGAAACACTGCTGTTGTGGGGAGGAGCAGCAGGAGCGGGAGGGTTGGACTCTGGTACTGGTAAAGGTGGGCGGGGCCAGGCCCCAGGAGGGAGCCCTCAGTGCCTGTCCTGCCCTAGGTGACACAGCGCACGGCCCGGATGGTGGCCGAGTGGCAGTGTGTTGGCTTCTGCCACGGTGTGCTCAACACCGACAACATGAGCATCGTGGGGCTTACCATTGACTATGGGCCTTTTGGCTTCCTGGACAGGTGAGTGGCCGCTGGGGCTGTGTCCGGCTGGACAATTGGGGCCCCAGGGCGAGTTGTGAGGAGTGCCCTTCCCCTGTACTGCAGGTGGAGCGCACGGTGTGGGCAGAAGAGTGGGGGCCTCTCCAGGTTTTTTGTTTTTTTTGTGTGTGGTTTGAACCTCGACCTCGCGTGTAATGCCTCAAGCAATGCTGGGTGCTACATAGAGGGGCATTCTACCTCAGAGCTCCACCCCCAGCCCTGTTTTATTTTTGTTTTGAAACAGGGTCTCAATAAGTTGCAGAAGGCTTTGCTAAGTTGCTAAGGCTGGCTGTGAACTTGAGATCCTCCTGTCTCAGCCTCACAAGTTCTGGGGTTACAGGTGTGTGCCACCACGCCCGGTTCCCGAGGGTTCTTTTTTTTTTTTTTTGCAGTACTGGGGATTGAACCCAGGGGCATTCTACCTCTGAGCTACACCCCAGCCCTATTTTTTTTTTTTTTTTGCAGTACCGGGGATTGAATGCAGGGGCGGTCTACCTCCACGCTATGCCCCTGGCCCTATTTTTTATACTTTATCTTGAAACCAGGTCTCACAAAGTTGTGGAGGGCCTCACTAAGGAGAGAGAGAGAGAGAAACAGGGAGAGAGAGAGAGAGAGAAATTGAGAGCTGAGGCTGGCCGCAAACCCGGATCCTCCGGTCTCCGCCTCCCAAAGTACTGGGATTACAAGCATGCGCCACCATGCCCGGCCCTATTTTTTATTCTTTATTTTGAAACAGGGTCTCACTAAGTTGCAGAGGGCCTAAGAAGCTGAGGCTGGCCACGAACCCGGATCCTCCTGTCTCAGCCTCCCAAGTGCTGGGATTACAAGCGTGCACCACCATGCCCAGCTCTCGAGGGTTCTTGACTTGGATGTGTAGGGATGGGACAGGGCAAGGGACCTGTGTACCCCCGGCAGCACTGCAGTTCTCGCCCTGTGTGGCAGGTATGACCCCGACCATGTGTGCAACGCCTCAGACAACGCCGGGCGCTACGCATACAGCAAGCAGCCTGAGGTGTGCAAATGGAACCTGCAGAAGCTGGCTGAGGCGCTGGAGCCGGAGCTGCCCCTCGAGCTGGGCGAAGCCATCGTGGCCGAGGAGTTCGACGCTGAGTTCCAGAGGCACTATCTGCAGAAGATGCGCAGGAAGCTGGGCCTCCTGCGGGTGGAGCAGGAGGACAGCGCTCTGGTGGCCAAGCTCCTGGAGACCATGCACCTGACGGGTAAGTGAGTGGGGCCAGCCACGGCCAGCCCCAGTGGCGTCATTGTGGGTGGATTCACAGGTTATGCTTTGAACCATTTTTAAAAAGCACAGCCAGCCGGGTGTGGTGGCACATGCTTGTAATCCCAGCACTTGGGAGGCTGAGACAGGAGGATTGCAGGTTCAAGGAAAGGACAGCCTCAGCGAGTAGTGAGACTCATCAACCTAGCAAGACACTGTTTCAAAATAAAAATAAAAATAGGGCTGGGCATGGTGGCGCACGCTTGTAATCCCAGTACTTTGGGAGGCGGAGACCAGAGGACCCAGGTTCGCGGCCAGCCTCAGCTCTCTCTCTCTCTTTACTTAGTGAGGCCCTCCGCAACTTTGTGAGACCCAGTTTCAAAATAAAGTATAAAAAAAATAGGGCCAGGGGCATAGCACGGAGGTAGAACGCCCCTGCGTTCAATCCCTGGTACCGCAAAAAAAAAATAATAATAATAATAAAATAAAAAATAAAAATAGGGCTAGGGGTGTAGCTCAGAGGTAGAATGCCTCTGACTTCAATCCCCAGTACTAAAAAAAAAAAAAGAAAGAAAGCATAGCTAGGCATGGTGGCACACGCTTGTAATTCCAGTACTTGGGAGGCTGAGCTAGGAGGATCAGAGGTTCAAGGACAGCCTCAGCGATTTAGCGAGGCCCTGAGCAACTGAGACCCTGTTTCAGAATTAAAAAGGGCTGGGGATGTAGCTCAGGTAGAACGCCCCGGAGTTGTCTCAGTGCCACAGACATGGAGTGCAGGACAGTGGCAGAGTCCATTCACGCTGCTGTGCAACCACTACCACTGGCCTGTCCTCCCAAACTGGAACTCTGTCCCCTTTAACACTCACCCCAGGCCCTCCCCGGCCCCTGGCGCCCGCCACTCTACTTGTCTCTGCATTTGACTGCTCTAGCCGGGCATTTGACCTGTGATGCCTAATGTCCTCAGTGTTCACCCATGTCGTAGCCTGTGTCAGAATTGTATTCCTTTTGTGTGTGGTTCTGGGGATTGAACACAGGGGTGAGTGCCCTACCACTGGACTACATCCTCAGCCCTTTGAGACAGGGTCTTGCCAAGTTGGCTAGGCTGACCTCCAACTTGCCATCCTCCTGCCTCAGCCTCGCAGTAGCTGGGACTTCAGGAGTGTGCCAACACGCCCCACTACAGCTTATCTTGCTTGACTGAAACTTGAGGCGTGCAGACTAGTAAATCCCTACTTCCCACTGGTCACCACCACCCGCACTGTCTAGATACTTCAGTAAGTGGAGTCACGCAGCGTGTCTGACTCATGATCTAATACTGGTTCATTCTGGATCAGTGGTGAATCCCCCACTTTCATGTGTCCCTTTTTTTTTTGTCTAGAGAAGTTTGTTTCTTTTTAAAGAACCAATTATTTTTCTATTGTTTCATTTCTTTCTTATCCTTATGACTATATTTCCTTTCTGCTAATTCTGGTTTATTTTCTTACCTTTTTTTTTCTTTTTGTAGTATTGGGGGTTGAACCCAGGGGAGTTCTACCTCCAAATTATACCCCCAGCCGTATTTTTTTGGGGGGGGTACTGGGGATTGAACCCAGAGGCATTCTACCTCTGAGCTACACCCCCAGCCCTATTTTTTATTCTTTATTTTGAAACAGGGTCTCCCTAAGTTGTGGAGGGCCTCACCAAGTAGCTGAGGCTGGCCGCGAACCCAGATCCTCCGGTCTCAGCCTCCCAAGGACTGGGATTACAAGCATGTGCCACCACACCCGGCTTCGTATTTTATTTTTTATTTTGAGACAGGGTCTCTAATACATTAAATTACCCAAGCTGGCCTTGAACCTGCGATCCTCCTGTCTCAGCCTCCCAAGTACTGGGATTGCAGGCATGTACCAAAATGTCCAGGTTTATTCTATTTTCATAGGTGTAAAATTAGGTGGTATTTTTTCTTGTGGTACTGTGGGTTGAACCCTTTTCAACACAGGGTCTCCCTAAATTACTGCATGCTGACTTCAACCTGCAATTCTCCTTTCTTAGCCTCCCAGGTACTAGGATTACAGGCATGTGCCACTGTACCAGGCTGATTTGAGATTTTTTAAAATATAGGCATTTACAGCTATATATTTTCCTCTGACCTTCTGTTACATCCCCTAAGTTTTGGTATGTTGTGGTTTTGTTTTCATCTATCTCTGTATTTTATAATTTTGCTTGTGATTTTCTTTCGGACTCATTAAGAGTATGGTACTGCTGGCCGTGGTGGCTCATGCTTGTAATCCCAGTACTTGGGAGGCTGAGACAGGAGGATCACATGTTCAAGGACAGCCTCAGCAATTTAGTGAGGCCATCCGCAACTTAGTGAGATCCTGTTTCAAAATAAGGAATAAAAAATTGGGTTGGGGGTGTAGCCTGGAGGTAGAACGCCCCTGGGTTCAATCCCCGGTACCGCAAAATAAATAAATAATGAATGAATGAATGAATGAATGAATGAATGAATGGCCGGGCATGGTGGCGCACGCTTGTAATCCCAGTACTTTGGGAGGCGGAGACTGGAGGATCCAGGTTCACGGCCAGCCTCAGCTCTCTCTAGCTTGCTCTCTCTCTCTCGTCTACTTAGTGAGGCCCTCTGCAACTTCGTGAGACCTGGTTTCAAAATAAAGTATAAAAAATAGGGCCGGGGGTGTAGCGCGGAGGTAGAACGCCCCTGGGTTCAATCCCCGGTACCGCAATAAATAAATAAATAAATAAATAAATAAATAAATAAATAGGGCTGTGAGTGTAGCTCAGAGGTAGAATGCCCCTGGGTTCAACCCCAAATACCACCAAGAAAAAAAAAAAAGACTGGTTTCTTCTTGTTGGGTAGGGTCTGTCTAGTCCAGTTGGCTTATACTGTCATGTGCTCTATGCCACCCTGGACGCCATCTCTTATTATGAAGCTGTTGTCTCTTTCTCCCTTCAGTTCTGTAAATATTTGGTTTGTATGTTTTAGGGTTCTGTTGTTTGGAGCGTATTTATAATTTTTGTATCTTCTTGAGAATTGACTTTCATTGCTGGACAGGGCGCTTCTCTGAAGTTTTTGGCCTCGTTTGCTTTGTCTGATCACATAGCCACCTCACCATACTCTTTGGGTTACTGTTTGCAAGGAATGTTTCTTTCAGCTTTGCACTTGGAGTCTAAAGCATGCCCCTTCTAGACAGCTTGCAGTGGTGTCTCCTGTTCTGCCCTTTGACTGGGAGGTACTTTGTGTCATTTTGCTCTTTTGTTTTCTATATGTCTTACACCTTTCTTGTTCTTTGTTTTCTCCATTACTACCTTTGTTTAGCCTGTTTTCCCTGTTTTGCAGTATGCTGTTTTGATCTCATTTTCTTTTGTTTAGATGTTTTCTTAGGGTTGCTGTGGGTCTAGATGTGGTCACGTCTTGACAAATCAGGCAAAGGGCTCTGTAGGGGTGGCAGGGAGGGCCAGGGCCCAGCCTGAGTCCTTCTGTGTTATCCGCAGGGTCACAGAAGGGTGGTGATGAGGAGTGGGGCTGGTGAGGTGGGTCAGGAATCCAGGGCTCACCGCACTGGAGAGAGGGTGTGGGTGGGTCTGGGGGGGTGCGGGCCAGCGTGTGGCTCCCAGCTCCTGAGCAGCCTTGTGTCCAGGTGCCGACTTCACCAACACCTTCTCCTTGCTGAGCTCCTTCCCACCCGAGCCACAGTCACCAGGCCTGGCTGAGTTCCTGGCCACACTGACCTCGCAGTGTGCCTCCCTGGAGGAACTGAAACTTGCCTTCCGACCCCAGATGGACCCCCGGTGGGTACTCAGGTCTTGCTGCCTTGGAATTAGCTTTCAGAAGGGGAGGAACATTCAGAAACAAAGGCTGGGGGTATGGGGGTGACAGGTCTACCCTGGGGCCCAAGCTGCCACGCCACTCCTGGGAATGGGGCAGTCAGGTCCTGTCTCTCCAAAGTTGGGCCCACAGGTCATAGAGAAAAGGATGGATGCTGACACAGGGAGGGGAGCATGGCTGGCTGGGGACCTTGTCTGCTGCAGGGGCTTCCCAGAGCAGCTGTTTACCTGTAAGAGCCTGTGGCTCAAGAGAGATCCAGCCCACACTCAGGATGAGACATGGGAAGTGCTGGTTGTGGCTTTTGAATAAGAAAACCAGACTGGTCACACAGAAAGGAATTTAGTGGGAAGTGGGGGAGCGACTGCCCCAAAGACATTCAATTCTGGGTGCCAGTGATTGTCCAGAACAAAGCTGGCATTTGGTTACGATGAAGATACAGTCTGCGTCTGCCTGGGGATGCGCTGCTGCTGGTGTGGGCCCTCACCTCACCTGCGCCACCATCCCTGCAGGCAGCTCTCCATGATGCTCATGCTGGCACAGTCCAACCCACAGCTCTTCGCACTCATCGGCACCCGGGCCAACGTCACAAGAGAGCTGGAACGGGTGGAGCAGCAGTCACGGCTGGAGCAGCTGAGCCCCGCGGAGCTGCAGAGCAAGAACGAGGGCCACTGGGCTGACTGGCTGCAGGAGTACAGGTGAGCCCCGTGGCCAGGGCTGCCGCTGGCCACAGATGACCCTGAAAGCCAGGGGGGTGACCACAGGCTGTTCCCTGCGATGTAATTCCAGAGCCCGGCTGGAGAAGGACATGGAGGGTGTCGGTGACACTGCCACCTGGCAGGCTGAGCATGCGCGTGTGATGCATGCCAACAACCCCAAGTACGTCCTGAGGAACTACATTGCACAGAAGGCCATCGAGGCTGCTGAGAACGGAGACTTTTCAGAGGTAAGCACGCGCCCTTCCCTGCTCATCCTGAGGGAGGGCTGGCCCTGGCAGCCCTCACCCTGCCTCTCCTCCAGGTGCGGCGGGTGCTGAAGCTGCTGGAGGCGCCTTACCGCAGCGAGGAGGAGCCCACTGAGGGCCTTGAAGGGGCGGCCAGCGGGTGGAACTCCTACAGCAGCAAGCCCCCACTCTGGGCAACCGAACTCTGCGTGACATGATCCTCGTAGCGGCCTCGGAGTTCCCCGAGGCCCCGAGTGTTGCCGGGTTGCAGAGACACTCCAGGCTCCCTCTACACAGTCTCTCCATGACGGCAGAGGCCTCCAGTCAGCACCTGACCCGTCTCTGTCTGATGCCAGCTCAGCAGCACTCAGCGAGCACCCAGCCCAGGACTCACCTCAGCTGTGGGTGATGCAGGTGGTGGTGGCAGCTACTTTTGTCCACCTCACCCTAGGGGACCCCTCCCTAGGCTGCTAAATAAAGCAACAGCTTCCTCAGGCCTGTCTGGTCATTCTGTCCTCCTTCCCTGACTCCAGTCACTGGCCAGGAGAGGCCCCAGCAGGTACCTTTGTCAGGCCCTCAGGCGTCCTGGTAGTAGTTGTTGAAGTTGATGCGCAGCAGGAAGTCCTCCAGGTGGGGCTGGTAGCCACGGTTCACCAGCTTGGTCACCACTGTGGGGACAACAGGCAGCTCAAGGTTCTGTCCCACCCTATGCCCAGCAGCACCCCCCACCCAGCTGGGGGAGGGCTCACCTTTGAAGAGGAAGTGGGAGTAGTATTTGAAGGTGCTGTAGGACTGCTGCATGAGTGCGAAGTTGGGGTGCTCAGCACCCCGGGGACCGCCAGCCGGGCCCCAGGCCTGGGAGATGAGCTGGCTGCGGAACTTGAGCACCAGGCTGAAGATGCTATGGATGATGTTCATGACAGGTGCCGCCTTCTCTGTCAGCAGGCCCCTAGGAGAGGGTGGAGCTGCTGGTGGGCTGCCGACCTCCAGACAGGGCCAGGGGCCAGGTGCCCATGCCTCACCTGAAGACAGCCTTGTGCAGGTACTCTGCATGAGCGCGCTGGATCTCCTCGAGGTCACCCACTGCAGCCAACCGGGCCCTGAACTCACACCAGCTGACATGCAGGATCTGGTTGGCGATGTAGCCCTGGGTGACCTTTACAAAGTGCTGCATCTCGTGCTTGAACAGCTGTAGCTGGCGGAACTGCACCGAGCCGGCCGCATGGCTCACCAGGGCTGGCAGAGGGCAGAGCGTGAGCACAGCGCTGAGCCCCACGCGGGGGTGGGCGGCTCCAGACAGGCCTTACCTGTGCGCTTGAGGTGGAAGCAGATGTCCTTAAGGGTCCACATCATGAGCTTCAGCTGCAGCAGGAAGGAGAAGATGCCGCTGTACTTGCTCAGGCAGCTCTCGGTGATGACGATGTTGAGGGGCCAGTCAACCTGCTCAAGAAGCCCTGCTCAGCACCTGACCCACAGCACAGGCCTCCCCTCCCCCTGCCACAGGACGCCGCTGACCTTGTACCTGAGCTCCAGGCAGCTCAGCACATCCGGGGCATTGGGGGCAAACACCTCTGGCAGGTACTTGAGGGCGAAGGAGAGGTTGGCGGCGTGCGGGGTGTCCCCGTGGAGGCTGTACTGCAGGGCCTTGCTCAGGATGCAGTTGAGGACCAGCGGGTTGAGCAGCTCTCCAGGTGTCTGGCCAGCCCCAAGCTGAGACAGGAGGGGGACAGCCATCCCAAGGGGTCCCAAGTATGTGCCTGGCCACTCGGGTAGGGCTGCAGCCCCGGCCCACTTGCCAGTGCCCCAGCGGCAGGGGTACCCTGCCACAAGAGGCTGAGGTGTGTCTGGGTGACCAGCACCAGCTTCCCCCTCCCCATGTGCCTCTCCTCCAGGCCAGACCCACCCCACCTCCATATCCAGGTCACCTTCTCAAAGAGCAGGTCACTGAGGGACTGGGCAAACTCCCCATCCTCCATCAGCAGGAAGTGCCGCAGAGCTTCAAAGTGTGCCTCCACGTGCAGCTCCGCAAAGAAGTAGTCAACCGCAGCTTTGTTCACCAAGGAGACACTGGGGGTGGAGTCAGCAGTGGGCGGGGCGGCAGGGAGCAGGGCAGGGGGCGGGCGGGGCAGGTGGGCACTCACTGGGCGGCCAGTGGGGCCATGAGGGAACGCTTCATGAGCACAGGCAGAGTCAGCAGCTCACTCAGCTGCACAGCGGTCTCGTCCACAGCTGACTGGACCTGGGGATCCACGGGAAAGGCAAAGGCCCGGGGAAGCATGTGGTGCACCAGGTGGGCAACGGGAGGCTCGGCTGCGGAGACAAAGCAGCTGTGGCTGCACCTGGGGATGCGCTGGCCTGAGCTCCTCCCACCCACCGCTCCGGCCAGTCTACCCACACATGGACTCGTAGCTGTCCGGGTACTGCTCCAGCCGGTACAGTCTGGCCAGGCCTGCGAGGTAGGCCTGTTCCTCCTCCTGGCGCCGTGCCTCCACGTCCTCCTCACCAGAGCCTGGGCTGCTTGAGGCAGCTGTGTCTTCCTGAGAAGAGGCTGGCCTCAAAGAACCACTCCCAACCCAGCACGCTGCTCCCTGGCCCCTTCACTTGTGTTGAAAAAGCAGTAAACCTAGTGGCCCTCCCTCCAGGCTCCCTGACCCCAGGCTGCATCCTCCCTGACCTGTGAGCTCGGAGGACAACTTGGAGAGAGGTCCTCAGTGTCCCCAGTCTTCCTTGGGCCTACACAGACACAAATGGGCAGGAGGGGGCATCAGGGCCAAGCACCTGCTGAGGGGAACACAGGGACCAGCCTAGGTAGTCCCTCCATGTCCCCCAGAATAGCAGCTCAGTCCTGGTTAGCAGACAGGGGCCCTGAGGGCAGCATCGCACGCCTCTGTCCTCCCGGGCTCTGTGGGCCCCACAGCCCCCATCCTGGCTACCGGCTGCCCCACTCTGACCTGGCTCCTCGGGGACGCTGTCTCCCAGAGTGCTGGACCCCGCCCCAGCTGAGGGCGAGGTCTGGAGGCTGCCCACGCTGGGACAGCTGGTGGAAGGTTCCATGTCTGCAGGCAGCTGTGGCCCATGTTCCAGGGCAGGGCTCTGTGCTTCCAGGCCGAGGCCTGACTGGGACATGCAGGCAGTGGGGCTCTGGTGGGACGTGGGTGGGCTGGGCTCAGCTTCTGGCAAGAGTGCTCCCAGCAACATGGGGGACTGAGGCTGGGAGGAAGCGTCTGACTCATTCTCCCCAACTCTGATGCTGGCATCTGACACGTGTCCGTGGACGTTCCACCGTGGCCAGGAGGGAGCCACGTCCGACACGTTCTCCCCAACTCTGATGCTGGCATCTGACACGTGTCCATGGACGTTCCACCGTGGCCGGGAGGGAGCCACGTCCGACATGTTCTCCCCAACTCTGATGTTGGCATCTGACACGTGTCCATGGATGTTCCACCGTGGCCGGGAGGGAGCCACGTCTGACTCATTCTCCCCAACCCTGATGCTCTCATCTGACACATGTCCGTGGACGTTCCACCGTGGCCGGGAGGGAGCCACGTCCGACACGTTCTCCCCAACCCTGATGCTGGCATCTGACACGTGTCCATGGATGTTCCACCGTGGCCGGGAGGGAGCCACGTCCGACACATTCTCCCCAACTCTGATGCTGGCATCTGACACGTGTCCATGGACGTTCCACCGTGGTCGGGAGGGAGCCACGTCCGACACATTCTCCCCAACTCTGATGTTGGCATCTGACACATGTCCGTGGACGTTCCACCGTGGCCGGGAGGGAGCCACGTCCGACACATTCTCCCCAACCCTGATGCTCTCATCTGACACGTGTCCGTGGACATTCCACCGTGGCCGGGAGGGAGCCACGTCCGACACATTCTCTCCAACTCTGATGCTGGCATCTGACACATGTCCGTGGATGTTCCACCGTGGCCGGGAGGGAACCACATCCAACACGTTCTCCCCAACCCTGATGCTCGCATCTGACACGTGTCCGTGGACGTTCCACTGTGGCCGGGAGGGAGCCATTCCAGAAACATGACCTTCTGTGGGAACGGCGGCAACGGACCCATGTCCACAGTGCTGCTGTGTGGGCTGGCTGCTTCCCTCAAGAGTGACAGGGCCGAGTGGCTGTGAGTGGTGAGGCAGACCCACCTGATTGTCCCCCCACAGCTGCTGCTCCTCACTGCCCAAGCTGCCCTCAACAGCCTGGAGAGGCCCTGGTAAAGGCGAGGTAGCCATCGCTGGCCTCAGGACGGTGCTAAAGTCATACTCCTCTGGCTGGGAGGGCTGTGTAGCAGCTGCTGTGGGTGCCTCCCCAAGGGGTATGGGGGGCATGTCTGAGCTGATAGTCTGCAGCGCCTCCTCCAGGAGAGGGGCCTCACTGGTCTGCACAGGTTGCTCAGCCCCAGGACCCACAGGCAGGAAGTCTGCGATGCTGAAGTCAGCAGAGAACGGCCCAGTCCCTTCGATGGGTCTGGCCCCAGAGACACCAGCCCCCACTGCTGGAGACTCAAGGGGCGATGATGGTGCATTCGGCCTGCTTGGGCAATCCCAGGCAGCCAAGTGCTGCTCTGTGGGCCCAGAATTACAGCTACAACCTCCATCTGGGTGCTCAGAGCCTGGAGACACAACCTGAAATACAAACACACACTGGACCCAGTCTGGTCTCATGTTTCCTCCAGCCACCTGACTCTGTCCCCCAGGTTTATCTCTGCAACTGTGACCAATACCCAAGAGTCAAGGGAAATGAGGACACAGCCAGGCCAGGTGCGTCCAGCTGGGAACCCCCCCGCCCCTGGGGTGCCCTAGGTCCTGCTCTAGCCCTCACCTGGGAATGTGCACTTGGGAGGACACCCAGCAGCTCCTGGGGCTGGCGAGCCTCGGACAGATCTTTCAGCATCCCCTGAAATTCAAGACAGTGGGACTAGAGACAGCAGCTTTGCAGAGTGACCAGCAGGGCTGGCACCCAGCACAGCATCCCTCACCCACCACAAGCCACAGTCCCTGCCTCCCATGTGCACTGAAGAGATGGAGCATGTGCCGGGCTCTGCTGAGCGCCTGGTCACAGAAAGCACGCAGCAAGCACAGGCTCCTCACCACTGATCTGTACAACTCACTGGTACAAAGGGGTAAATCAGCTGGGGAGAAACTGCCAAGGCACACTAGTCTGTACGCAGTCACAGGCGCTCAGAGACGCTCGGCGCCCAGGAAAGTGCTACCTCCTAACAGCTGCAATACCTGCACCCGCTTCTGATCTTCTAGAAGAAAATGAAGCCGCGCACTTTCCAGTCGATGCCTCTGGATTCTCCACAGCGCCCTCTGCTCCCGACGAGCTGCCTCTGCAGACAGCTTGCTATAGTGGTCCACCAGTGCCTGCCTGAAGTCATGCCCAGAGAGGACATGGTCACCACAGCCACTCCACACCGCCCAGTGGGCACATTCCCCAGGCCCTGCCCCTGATCTTCCCCACAACACCCTCAGGCTCACCGGGTGGGCCTTTCTGCCCACCACAATGAGAGCTCCTAGCCAGCAGATGCCCAGCCAAGGCGTGGCAAACGTCTGCTGTATAGACACCAGGAGACCCGACAGAGCCTGACGCGAGAGGACGAGGAGGGAGCCGAGCCCCAGCCCCTCTGGGAAACGGGGCCGTACCTTCTGAGCTGCACAGTGAGCATCTTCCTGTTCCCCAAGTTAGACCCCCAGAGAACTGAAGACTGAGAAAGAAGTACATGGAGTGAAACCAACAAAAACCCGGTGATTCCAAGCCTCACTACCAGGCAAGTGGATCCAAACCTGGACTGGCCACAGGCCAGGGAAATGGCCTCTCTGCCTGGCCTTCTCCACATGTAAGCAGAATATCTACTCACACATAGCTATACCCACGACATGCCTAGCACATACCGGAGACACGCCCCTCGTTGCTGTGTGAAGGCAACCGGAGGCAGGGGCAGCTGAGCGTCCTGGGATTCCAATCAGGAAGTGGCCAGCCGGCCGGCCACAAAGCACTGCCACTAGAACGCTGAACTCAGCTATGAGACAAGCTAATGGCACCGAGAGGAGACACATGCTCGGGAAGCACACGAGACACACAGCCATCTCTCTCTGCTGGGCTAATAATAGGTCAAAAATAAAGAGAAGCTGCTGGGCACAGTGGTGCATGTTTGTAATTCCAGCAACTCAAGAGAATCAAAGTTTAAGGCCAGCCTGGGCAACTTAGCAAGACCCTGTCTGAAAATTTTAAAAAGGGCTGGGGCCGGGCATGGTGGCGCATGCTTGTAATCCCAGTACTTTGGGAGGCGGAGACCGGAGGACCCGGGTTCGCGGCCAGCCTCAACTCTCTCTCTCTCTCTCCCTGTCTCTCTCTCTCTCTCCCTCTCTCTCTTTCTCTACCTAGTGAGGCCCTCCGCAACTTCGCGAGACCCGGTTTCAAAATAAAGTATAAAAAAATAGGGCCGGGGGTGTAGCGCGGAGGTAGAATGCCCCTGGATTCAATCCCCGGTACCACAAAAAAAAAAAAAAAGGGGGGCTGGGGATGTGGCTCAATGGTAAAACAACCCTGGGTTCAATCCCCAGTACCACATAAATTAATTAATTAATTGGCTGGGTGCACTGGCACATGCCTATGTTCCCAGTACTTGGAAGGCTGAGACAGAAGGATCGCAGGTTCAAGGCCAGTGCATGGTAAGTTAGTGAGACTGCTTCAAAGTAAAAAATAAAATAGAGCTGGGGTGTAGTACAGAAGTAGAATACCCTGGGTTTAATCCCCAGTACAGTGCACACAAAAAATATTTAATTAAACAGAAGCTGTTTAAAATTAAGATAAATAGGACTGGGAATGTGGCTCAGTGGTAAAGCACCTGCCCAGCATGCATGAGGCCCTGGGTTCAAACCCCAGCACAATGCACACCTATAATCCCAATACTTGGAAGGCTGAAACAGGAGGATCACAGGTTTCAGGACAGTTCATGGTAACTTACTAAGTGAAACACTGTTTCAAAATAAAAAAATAAAAAGAGCTGAGTCTGCAGCTCAGCAGTAGAACAGACACCAAACACAGCATGTGGACCTGGCTGGCCCTGGTCCACATCCACCATACACATTCCAGGGTGGCAGAGAGTACCCGACCACTGGAGCTGAGGACTTGTGCTGGTTCAGCATGCTGGCCGCAAGTTAGCCTTTCTACCATGAAACATGCCATCGCTAAGACCAGACCAGCAATGTAGAGCCCTGTCATGCCTGTGCCCAGCACCTATAGTGGCCCCCACCTGGCCTTCTTCTCCAGCTCCTCCTCCAGGGCCTTCAGCCTCTTCTCCCGGTCACGGAGCTCCCGGGCGTAGCTGAAGTCGTCGTCCAGCTCTTCCTGTTTGGCCGCCAGGCGACGCTACACAACACACACAGCCTTGTTTGCTACACCAGGACTCCATGAGCCAAAACCCCCCAGGGCCCTCTGGGCCCACCCACCTCCTGATCCTTCACAAACTGTTCCTTCAGCCGCTGGAACTGCTCTCGCTTCCTGGCATCCAAGGCCATCTGTTCGGACATCTGCCTGTCTGCATTGGGAGGGTGAGAGGCACAATCATGAGGAGCCCAGCAAGGGCCCCAGCACAGCAAAGGGAAAGACCTTGAGCTAAGCTCACCACTTAGTTCACTCAGGACTCTGGATGCTGCTTCCCGGGCTTGGACAATTAATTCTTGTTTTGCAATTTCCATTCGTAATTCCTGAAAAAATAACAATAAACAAAGCATCTTAATTCTTGGTTCCCTTACCTAGGATGGCCTGGGAAAGGGCTGGCCACCAGGAACACCCTGCTCTTGGCTGTTGCTATTAACAGCCTTCCCTCCAAAACCTGCACGGATCTAGGGTCAGTAGGCATAAGCTCTACCCAAGGCGTACCCACAAAGACGTACCCAGCACCTAACCCCAGGCTGTGTGCCCACCCAGAGGGACCAAAGGACTCAGGGGTTTCCTTGATGCCTACCATGCTCCAAACCAGGAGGGTTTCCTGGTAATGGCACTGGCCACCATCAATCTCCTTGCAGAGCACACTGATGAACTGTGGCCCTACTACAGGCACACTCATCCCTTCTGAGGCCACTGAGTGCAAGCACCTCAGGCCTTGCTGCCTGGAGCTCACCCAGGACAGGTCTGTCCACAGCTACAAGGCCCCAGGGAAGCCCCAGTGGAGCCGCCTATGTTGGCAAAGCTTGGAGTTAAGCCTGAGCCACCCAGACCCAGGAAGAGGGCAGAGCGCCTGCTCTGGGCATCTAACTCTAGGACATGCATTCTGTCTCCCCCCAGGCATGTGGCCAAGCATTGCCAGTGTCCCCAGCCAGACACCACCAGGACAGAGAACACCATAAGGGAGCCACCCCGTTGTGCACGCTCCATACCCAGCCCCATCAGCCCAAGACCCCAGGCAGGCAGATGGAGATCCAAAGAAAGCCCCGAGGCCTGCGCTAAAGCACCTTCTCCTCCTTGCTGATGGAGCTGTAGCGGGCAACCCTCTCCATCCGCCCGACATAGACAGCACAGTCCTTCTCAATCTCCTTCAACTCCTCCAGGGAAAAAATCACCGAGATGCGAGGAACGGGGATGTCAGACCAACAGAGGTAGTGCTGCCAAAGAAGGAGAGCTACAGTGAGCCCCGCAGGTGGCTGGGGACAGGAGGGTGAGGCCTGTGGATGGTCACATGCTTTTCTTCCTCTCCAACAATAGCCCTGCACTTAGGGACAGCAACACCCTTGATGGTGCCATAGAGCAAGTCTCCCCAAACATGAGGGAAACAGCACAGGCCCCACACAGGTCTCTGCCCTCCGATATGGGGTTTCTGTCCAAGGAGAAACCACGTGCGGGGCCAAGGCTGCCATGGGGCAAAGGGGACCCCTCAGAAACAGCTGAGACGATCCCATAAGGTCTGCCTCCTACGTGGAGGAATGTCACTAGAACATGTCAGCACCCACCAGCTCAGACGCCATCCCTGGACAGACCATGCCTCCCAGTCTCCTCCCGTCCCAGGGCACAAGTCCCTCGCCCAGCTATGTGTACAGCTGGCAGAACCCCTCACCCGGGGACAGCAGAGCTTCAGCAGGTTGATGGTCTTCCCGCAGACGTACACGTCATGGGCGATGTGCTTCAAGAACACGGGGACACAGTCCTCCACCTCTTTGGAAATGAGCACGTAGCCGTGGGTCCAGTAAAACTTGTCTAAACATGGGACAGAATGCATGGGTGGCCCTGACCCCAAGCCTTCAGGTATGGGGGCGCAGCCTAGTGGGCAGCCACCTACCTCGGAAGCTGAGATACTCATGGTTCACCTGGATCATGAACTCCCCGTAAATGTCTCTGAAGACCCCACTGTATACCCAGTCATGAATGAACCTGCAGTGGGCAGTAAGGATGCCAGGAGCAAGGTATAGCATAGGGCAAGTGTGGCCAGTGATGGGTGGGCAAGGCTACCTACCACATACGCCCAGTCAGAGTCCACTTATCCTGCCCACCACCACATGTAGCCCCTGCATCCAACAAGTCTTGCACAAGAGGATACTCTCAAGTACTGGCTTGGCTGAGTGTGGCCCTGCCCACCCACTCTGGGGAGTACAGCCACTAACCGTGTGTAAGGCTCGCAGCTGGTCTTCAGCAGGGACAGCAGCACGGGGTAGTGCTCGTTGCTGCAGTTGTCCAGGGCCTCCTGGTAGAGGTAGGACAGCAGCTTCACCCCCTGTAGATGTGAGGGGAGGCAGGCTCAGAGTGCAGACACCACGGTGCATGGTGCCCTCCCCCCTTCTTGGAGCTGGCCATGCTACCACACTCAGCAAGGATACGCAACTCACGGTGGGGAACGTGGCCCTGGGCTCTCCTCCACTGGTCCCTGGGACTGCAGTGCCAACACCGCAGAGCTCAGCCAGGTACCTAGACCCAGAGGCTGGATCAGTTGCAACGACAAGGGCTCAGGGTCCCTAAGCCAGTCTCGGACCAAGTGACAGAGGCTCAGGGTCCCCAGGCTAGCCTCAGACCAGATGACAGGGACCTGGGGTCCCCAGGTCAGGTTCAGACCAAGTAACAAGGGCTCAGGGTCCCTGGGCCAGCCTCAGACCAGATGACAGGGATAAGGGTCCCCAGACCAGGTGAGAGAAATTCCTGCCCATCTTCATGCTCTCCTAAGTGAACGGCCCACCCAGGCTTTAAAACATCACTTGTACCCAGCCACCCCCATGTGAGCTTTCTGTGCCCTGTGTATCTATCCGTTACTGACACACCCACATCTGCTACCTGGCTACCTCCCGACTCTGTCCTATGTCCACGACTCCCTTACCCACACTTGTGGCTCCCCGAGACCTCCACCTATCTTCCCTTCCGTCTAGCTCAGGTCACCACCCACTCAGGCCGACATGACCACCAATCCCCCTGCAGGCCCCGCGAGCCCTTCACCCACTGCAGTCTGTGCTCCACGAGGCACCCTGGCACCCTCCAGACCCAGGCTCCTATGCTCCTACTGCATCTGGCATGCTGCCAGCCTCCATGCACTCAGGGGCTCCACGCTGCTGCTCCTCACCACCTGGATCCTGTCCCTCCATGCAGCTCCCGGTGTACCCACCTCCCAGCGGGCCAGCCTCTCCCTCTTCTCTCTGGACAGCACTCACAAACATACACTTGCTTGGTTGTTCACTAACAGGCCTGTGAGTGCCAGAGGCCATGTCCACAGACCCCTGTGTGCTATTTAGGTGGGAGCCCCCAGGCCCAGGCAGGGGCTGGTGTGGTGGGCAGACAGAAGGCACACCACATGGCATTCAGCACCCAGGGACCTGCCGTGCAAGTGCCAGTCAGTCGCCTTCTAAAGCTGCTCTTCTGGGCCTCCGTGCCAGGGGCACAGCTGACTCTCCCCCTCCAGCAAGCCCACGCTGCTCTCTGAGCCCCCCACAGCTCCCAGAAGCCCCCATGCTGTGACTCACCTGAGCTGCCGGCCCAGTTTCTTGAAGAGAAAGCCAATGGTGAGGAGGCTCAGGGTGGGCGGGGTGGCGAGGACACAGGCCCGGTAGTATTGCAGGTACCGCCGCAGGCCACTGGTGAAGGCCTGTGGGAAGAGGCTGGGAGGAGCGCTGCACACGGCCATGCGCTGGCTTGGTGCTAGAGAACACGCTGCTTCCATGCCCCAGCCTGTGCCCCGGCAGTTCTGAGTATACGTTAAGCCCAGCAGGCAGTGAGGGTGCTTCATAGAAAGACAACCATACACACACCCTGTCCTCAGCTGGGCCATGCCAGTCACCAGCTCCACTGGGACCATCAGCAAGTCACACAGAGACAGGTCACCTAGAACAAACCTGCCCCCTGCCCCAGGAGTTACCTGTCTGGCCAATGTGACCAGACACTGTAGGAACAGTGGCCCCACCTCCCTTGCCCCTCTGCCCCCACCCCAGCCGAGGCCTGACTCTGACCACTTCTCCATTGTCTGCAGCCTCAGGGCCTCCATTCTCACCGCTCTTCTACCTGGATAGGCTCTTCCACATAGCTCCTGCCCCACCGCCTCCCAGCAGGTCTGAAACCTGACCTTGGCTGGCCTGCTGTTCCAGGACCCCGCCCGCCAGCAGAGCTGGAAGGGGCCCTGTGCCAGCCCCTCCCTGATGCCTGCCCCTCACTCTGTCCAGTGCCAGTGTCTGCACGTCTTTCCTCACCCACTCAGGCTGCATCTGTGATCCTGTGGGATTCTACCAGCACATAAGCCGGCTGTAAATGTTCCAGCAAAAGGGCAATTCTCAGAGGCAGACTTGAGACTTGGCTCATAACCCTGGCACTTCCAACATCAACTCGTCAAAACAGGAGTCTCACCCTGCTGGTGCTTGATGAGGCACTGGAGTGCATGGGGAACAGGTAGCTCGTGCCCCACATACTGCTAGCACCTACTCCTTCCCTCAAGCCCCAAATGTCGGCTGCACCCAGCTCCCACTATTCCTTGGACCCAGCATGTCTACCCCAGGTTCCGGTGCAGTGATGGTTGAAGTGAAACACTATTGTAGTCATCCCACTTCTAAGAAGGCTGGGGCTCAGTGGTCCTGGAATAGGACTTCAGAGATCCTCTTTTTCAGAATGAGGCACAAGGTGCACCCAGCGAGAGGCCCTGAGTTTGATCCCCAGCACTGAAAAAAAAAAATGCTGCACAGTTCCATTGAGGCATACCTGAAATACAAGGCCCCTGCTGCAAGAGGAAGAGCCTAGCACGGGCTGCAGAGAGAAGCGACTCAGGCGTGTGTAGTAGGTCCCATACTCAGCCACCTCGGAGAGGATGCTGCTGATGCTCTCAGGAGATGCACCCGACACGTGGATGCCGCGCTCCACCACGAAGGCCTGAGCTGGCTATGGGGAGAGAGGAGGGGTCACAGAGGCCAGGCATCCAGACCCCAACGTGGTGCCATTGCCTTCCACCGGCACCAACTACCAAACACCCAGAGTCTCCGAAGTCCAAGGCACACAAACAAGAAGTACCAAAAGCAAAAGGCAAATGCCCCAAAAGCACACCCAGGTAGTCCCCTACTGTGTATTTATCACACACACAAACCACATAAAATTTTCAATGACTATACTTAAAAATACACACTCAGCCGGGCGTGGTGGCGCATGCTTGTAATCCCAGTACCTGGGAGGCTGAGACAGGAGGATCGCAGGTTCGCGGCCAGCCTCAGCTACTTAGTGAGGACCCTCTGCAACTTAGTGAGACCTGTTTCCAAATAAAGAATAAAAAATAGGGCTGGGAGCCGGGCGTGGTGGCACACGCTTGTAATCCTAGTACTTGGGAGGCGGAGACCGGAGGATCCAGGTTCACAGCCAGCCTCAGCTACTTAGTGAGGCCCTCCGCAACTTCGTGAGACCCAGTTTCAAAATAAAATATAAAAAACAGGGCCGGGGGTGTAGCTCGGAGGTAGAACCCCCCCTGGGTTCAATCCCCGGTACTGCAAAAAAAAAGAAAAAAAATAGGGCTGGGGGTGTAGCTCAGAGGTAGAATGCCCCTGGTTCAATCCCCAGTTCTGAAAAAAAAAAAAAGCTTGAAATTCCAACTGTGGAAAAACAGAACACTTCCACACAATGCAAGTATACACAAAGCAGGGCGCAGTGGCGCATGTCTACAATCCCAGCTAAAGCAGGAGGATCACAAGTTCCATGCCAGTCTGGCCAACTTAGCAAGACCCTATCTCAAAATAAAAAAGAAAAAGGGCTGGGGATGTAGCCCTGTAGTAGAGGGCTTGCCTCATGCACAGGCCCTAGGTTCAATCTCCAGCACTGAAAAGAAAGAAAAGAAGGCCAGATGTGATGGCGCACACCGGTAACCCCAATACTTGGAAAGCTGAGATAGGAGGATCGCAGGTTTGAGGACAGCCTCAGCAAGTAGTGAGAATCATCAACCTAGCAAGACCCTGTTTCAAAATAAAAATAGCTGGGCACGATGGCACACACCTGTAATCCCAGTACTTGAGAGGCTGAGATGGGAGGATCGCAGGTTCAAGGCCAGCCTCAGCAACCTTGTGAGACCCTGTTTCAAAATAAAAAATAAAATTGGGCTGGGGGTCTAGCTCAGATATTGAATGCCCCTGGATTCAATCCCCAGTAACAAAAAGAAAAGAAAAGAAACTGAAGATTTAAATGAATGAAAAGATATCCCATGTTTTGCAGAAATAGAAAAACTTATTCAAAATTCATACACAATCTCGAGGGTCTCCAAGTAGCCAAACAGCCTTGAAAAATAAGAATTTGAGGGGCTGGGGTTGAGTGTTTGCTTAGCATGTGCAAAGCCCTGGGTTTGATCCCCAGCACCACAAGAAACAAACAAGAAGCAAATTGGAAGACTCACACTTCCTCACTTCAAAACCTCCTACCAAAGCAACAGTCATTCATGCCAGGTATGTGGCGCACACCTGTAATCTCAGTACTTGAGAGGCTGAGATAGGAGGATCACAGGTTCAAAGCCAACCTCAGCAACTCAGTGAGGCTCACATCTACTTAGTAAGACCCTGTTTCTAAATAATAAATATACTAGGGCTAAGGGTAGGGGTGTAGTTTGAGGTAGAAGCCCCTGGTTTCAATCCCCAGTACCACAAAAAAAAAAAAAAGAGGAGGATCACAGGTTCAAAGCTGGCCTCAGCAACTTAGCGAGACCAATCCAAATAAAAAATAAAATAGGGAGCTGGGCGTGGTGGTGCACGCTTGTAATCCCAGTACTTGGGAGGCTGAGACAGGAGGATCGCAGGTTCGTAGCCAGCCTCAGCTACTTAGTGAGGCCCTCTGCAACTTAGTGAGACCCTGTTTCAAAATAAAGAATAAAAAATAGGGCTGGGGGTGTAGCTCGGAGGTAGAATGCCCCTGGGTTCAATCCCCAGTACTGCAAAAATAAATAAATAAATAAATAAATAAAATAGGTCTCCCCAGCCCTACATCCCTGGAGCTCAGAGGTAGAATGCTCTGGGCTGGGTCCAATCCCCAGTACACACACACACAAAAAAGGAACAGTCATCTAAACAATGTGCTACTGGTGTGAGGACAGGCATGTAGACCAATGGAATCAAATATAGAGTTCAGAAACAAACATCGTGAATCAATTTTCAACAAGGATGTCAAGACCATTCACTGCAAGACAGCATAGTCTTTCTTCTATTTTTTAGTACTGGGGACTGAACTGGGGGCATTCTACCTCAGAGCTATACCCCCATCCCTATTTTATTTAGAAATAGGGTCTTGCTAAGTTGCTGAGGCTGGCCTCAAAGCTGTAATCCTCCTGTCTCAGCCTCCCATATACTGGGATTACAGGCAAGAGCCAGCACACTAGGCCTTGCTCCATTTTTAGAAGGATGTTAATACATGAACACACTTTAGAATCCAAACAGGACGCCCATGGCTGTAACCACAGCCTGCAGAGCTGACCTTCCCTGCCACCCATTGCACTGGACTTCACCTGACCCTTTTTTCTGCAGTACTGGGGATTGAACCCAGAAGCATTCTACCTCCGAGCTCCACCCCCCAGTTCTATTTTTTATTCTTTATTTTGAAACAGGGTTTCACTAAGTTGCAGAGGGCCTCACTAAGTAGCTGAGGCTGACTGCGAACCCGGATCCTCTGGTCTCAGCCTCCCAAGTCCTGGGATTACAAGCGTGTGCCACCACGCCCTGCTTCTCACCTGACCCTTTAAAGTGCCCCGAGTATACCTGGCAGAGGGAGAACTGTCAACATGAGGCTGGTCCTGCAACTGCCAGTGAGCCTTCTCACCTGACAGAGGGAGAACGTGGCAGACACCACCCCGAGCAAGACGTTCAGTGAGTCCTTGACCAGCTCATGCTCCTTCACCAGCACGGGCCTCGGGGCCTGCAGAAGGCCTCCGCTGAGCGCCTGCAGCTCGCCTTGGCGGAGCCTGCAGAACCTGTCGAAAGCGTCCCTTCCCGCCTCGGTAAGGTAGGGCTCTTCTCGGTGGCCAGGGGGGCTGTGTGGGAGACAGAAGAAAGGATGGTGAGCAGAGAGGCTGCAGGCACCTCAGCATTTCCCCTCAAGAGTGGATACCAACAAAGGGAAGAGCCTCAACTCAACGCAAACCCTAAGAAATATGGCCGGCTGTGAATGCCAGCCAACTACCCAGCCTGCTCATGAGCGTCAGCCAGGCTTGGTGCTGGCTGCAGTCAATTCCATCAGGCACGCACCCTGAGGTCGGGAAGCAGCAGGGCCGATTCCCACAAGTCCAACCCTGGGAGAACATCCATGGGTCACGGGAGAACACCTGCGGTCTTCAGGACGGCAACTCACTTCACAAAGTACTCTTATGTTAAAAGCAAACACAAGCCGGGCATGGTGGCGCACACCTGTAATCCCAGTACTTAGGAGACTGAAACAGGACAATCACAGGTTCAAGGACAGGCTCAGCAAGTAGGGCTGGGGGTGTAGCTCAGAGGTAGAATGCATCTGGGTTCAATCCCCAGTACCACACACACAAAAAAAGTGAAGATGGGAAGTTCTATTACATATGTTCTACAATCCCTCCAAAAAAAAGCACATGGATGGACACAATAAAAATTCCACCACTTTAGCCGGGCATGGTGGCGCACGCTTGTAATCCCAGTACTTTGGGAGGCGGAGACCGGAGGATCCAGGTTCGCGGCCAGCCTCAGCTCTCTCCCTGTCTCTGTCTCTGTCTCTCTCTCTCTCCTTAGTGAGGCCCTCCGCAACTTCGTGAGACCCGGTTTCAAAAATAAAGTATAAAAAATAGGGCCGGGGGCGTAGCGCGGAGGTAGAACGACCCTGCGTTCAATCCCCGGTACCGCAAAAAAAAAAAAAGAAGTATACAAACAGAGGGTATTTTGCCAGGAGTTTACACAAGGTGCATCTTGTACCACATGCACTACACATGCTCCATCCACACTACACCCTGCCCCACACTGCACACCCTGTACATCTCCCCCGAACAGCACATACCCTCACACTTCACACACACCTTCAACATCATTGTATACCCTCCTCCTTCACTACATACCCTCACCCTCACTGCACACCATTACCATCACCACACACCATTACGTTCACTACCCTCACCTCCACAACAACCCTCACCCTCACAACATACCCTCACCCTCACTGCACATCACCGTTACCACACACCATTACGTTCACAACACTCACCTCCACAACAACCCCCACCCTCACAACATACCCTCACCCTCACTGCATACCCTCACCCTCACAACACACCCTCGCCCACGCTGCACACCCTCACCTTCACCACACACCATCACCTTCACCACACACCCTCACCTTCACCACACACCATCACCTTCACCACACACCCTCACCTTCGCAACACACAATCACCTTCATTACACACCTTCACCTTAACCATACACCATCACCTTCACTACATACCCACCTTCACCACACACCCTCACCATCACCTTCACCACACACCATCACGCTCACCACA
>PVJS01023902.1:0-13428 GCA_004027185.1 Glis glis
ACCAGGGATTGAACGCAGGGGCGTTCTACCTCCGCACTACACCCCCGGCCCAATTTTTTTTTTTTTATGCTTTATTTTGAAACTGGGTCTCACGAAGTTGCGGAGGGCCTCACTAAGGAGAGAGAGAGAGAGAGACAGGGAGAGAGAGAGAGCTGAGGCTGGCCGCGAACCGGGATCCTCCGGTCTCCGCCTCCCAAAGTACTGGGATTACAAGTGTGCGCCACGACGCCCGGCCTAGGAAACTCCGTTTCTGAGGATACGTCCTTGACTTTATGCAATGTCCTCATGCTGCGACGTCATCACACCTAACATCCAGGAAGTGGTTACCACGAGGATCACAAACCACGGCCATGAAGAACCAGGCTCATTATCATCTTCAGTTCCATTTTTAGTAGTAAGATATTCATGGCAGCCCTTTTTTTTTTTAGCCGGAGGGGAAGGTAGTGCTCAGTAAAAAAACCACTCATGTCCTCAGCAGCGGCCAATCTGGAATGAATAGTATTCTGCTTCCTTGGGCCAAACTAAAAATTAGGGGCATTGAATTACTATCAGGATGGAAGACTGTGGCAGTGTGTGGAAAGAAGCAAGACGGGGCAGAATGCTGATCACACCTTCAACCACAGCAGGCCTGGAGCTGATAAAATGCGCATTCCATAGCAGCCCAAAACCAAGAGACCAAAAACTCAGGGTGGGTCTGGAAGTGCTGTTTCAGAGTGAGCTGGATTCAAACCAGGCCACAGGACTTGTTACATCAGGCTGCCTTAAGAATTTAAGATTTGCAGTGTGGCCAGGCGTGGTGGCGCACGCTTGTAATCCCAGTACTTGGGAGGCTGAGACTGGAGGATCTGGGTTCAGCTACTTAGTGAGGCCTCCGCAACTTCATGAGACCCAGTTTCAAAATAAAGTATAAAAAATAGGGCCGGGGGTGTAGCGCGGAGGTAAAACGCCCCTGCGTTCAATCCCTGGTACCGCAAAAAAAAAAAAAAAAAGAATTTAAGATTTGCAGTGTGTGTGTGTGTGTGTGTGTGTGTGTGTGTGTGTGTGTGTGAAAAATCAGAACTTTATTTGCTTTCATTCTTTCACCATTAACAGAAAACTGGAGAAAGCAAAAATGTTTTGTATTTATACAGACAGCCTCTTTACCCAGAGATAAAACCTCAAATAACAATGGGGAAGATTAAAGTACCCTCCCCCACATTCCCCGAACTGCCCTTGGACGTCTTAGACAAAGCTTTCTGTTCCCTGGCCGGGGACCCTGTATGTGACCAAATCACAAGGAGGGTTAAGAAATCAGACCCATCCATTCCTGTCAGAAAAAGTTAAACAGAAGCTACACCAAGGGCCAGTGCCCATGTTCTACAGGACACAGGAATCACATGGCTACTTATAAAAATTGAGACAAAACCAAAAGCAAGACACAAGTCATTTCAGGCTCTATCTATTATCTATATCTATCTATCTGTCTATCTATCTATCTATCTATCTATCTATCATCTATCTATCATCTATCTATGTATCTATCATCTATCATCTATCTATCTATCTATCTATCATCTATCTATTTATCATCTATCTATGTATCTATCATCTATCTATCTATCTATCATCTATCTATCATCTATCTATCTATCTATCTATCTATCATCTATCTATCTATCTATCAATCATCTATCATCTATCTATCATATATCTATCATCATCTATTGTACTGGGGATTGAACCCAGGTATGTTCTTCCTCCAAGCTACTTTTTATTTTGAAACAGGGTCTCACTAAGTCACTACGTGCTGGCCTCAAACCTACGATCCTCCTGTCTCAGCCTCCCAAATAATAGGATTACAGGCGTACATCACCGCTCTTGGCTTTGTTTTGTTTTAATGTGCTTTCTATAAATTAAAGCAGAAAGAGCAAGGGACATACGCTGAAAAGACGAGGGAGGAAATATTGGATTACATCTTTTTTTTAAACAAGTTTCCAGTCTTCTCTCTCTCTCTCTCTCTTTAGTTCTGGGGATTGAACCCAAGGGCATTTTACATCCAGGCTACACCCCTAGCCTTTTTTATAATTTTTTTCTTTTTTCTTTTTTCTTTTTGGTACTGGGGGTTGAACCCAGAGGCATTCTACCTTCAGGCTACACCCCCAGCCTGATTTTTTATTTATTTGGAAACAGGGTCTCACTAGGTTTGATGCAAGTCTCACTACTTGCTGAGGCTGTCCTCCAACCTGTGATCCTCCTGTCTCAGCCTCCCAAGTACAGGGATTACAGGCGTGCGCCACCACGCCCGGCTTAAAATTTTTTCATTTTGAAACAGGGTCTCACTAAGTTGTGGAGGGCCTCACTAAGTTGCTGAGGCTGACCGCGAACCTGTCTCAGCCTCCCGAGTACTGGGATTACAGACATGCACCACCACAACTTGCCCTTTGTTTTACATCTAGATCAGCTTGCATCCCCTAAGGCTAGTTCAGTAGCTGACTTACTCTTATTCCAGGGAAAGCTAGCTGCAGGGCCATCGTCAGAGGCTGTCGGGATGTGGGTCCACAGGCACGCATCTACCAGTTTGAATGCCATCAGCCCTCAGCCTCACTTAAAAAGGGGAATAACTGAACCATCAACAATCATAAGGTATAGAACCCTCGAGAAGGGTCCTCTACTTATTATCTGAATCCAAACGTAAGCTGTTTCTGATAGAAATGTATCATTCTGTAGGGGAAAAAAAGCAGTCATTCTGTTAAAAATGTATTTTGATAACCAATCATTGATTTGGGGGAATTTGTTCGTTGGTTCAGTGCCACCGAAGAAGATCAGAGAAAGTGCCTACACAAAGACGCTGCAGGACGGCGATCACCAATGAGACGTCCATCGTCACCCGGCTGTTCGAAGGGCAGCTCAGCTACAGCATCGTATGTTTAAAGTGTGAGAACCGCTCCTACAAGAACGAAGTCTTCACTGTCCTCTCCCTCCCCATTGCTTCCGAGTCCGAGTGCTCCCTTCAGGTAGGCGCCCCTTACTCCCCAATACTTTCCTTCCTTCCTTCCTTCCTTCCTTCCTTCCTTCCTTCCTTCCTTCCCTCCCTCCCTCCCTCCCTTCCTCTTCCTTCCCTCCCTCTTTTTTTTTTGGTTTTGCGGTACCGGGGATTGAACGCAGGGGCATTCTACCTCCGCGCTATGCCCCCGGCCCTATTTTTTATGCTTTATTTTGAAACCAGGTCTCACGAAGTTGCAGAGGGCCTCACTAAGTAGAGAGAGAGAGAGAGAGAGGGAGAGAGAGAGAGAGCTGAGGCTGGCCGAGAACCCGGATCCTCCGATCTCTGCCTCCCAAAGTACTGGGATTACAAGCGTGTGTTACCACCCCTGGCCCTCCCTCTCTTTTTTAAGCAACATTTTGAGCTGGGTGTGGTGGCGCACAGCTATAATCCCAGTATTTGGAAGGCTAAGACAGGAGGATTGCAGGTTCAAGGCCAGCCTCAGCAATTCAGGGAGACTCTCAAAAGTTTAGCGAGACCCTGTTTCAAAATAAAAGATTAAGCCAGGAGTGGTGGTGTATGCCTGTAATCCCAGTACTTGGGAGGCTGAGACACGTTCTCAGATCGCAGGTTCTCGGCCAGCCTCAGCAATTTACTGAGGCCTCCACAACTTAGTGAGACCCTGTTTCAAAATAAAAGAATAAAATAGGGCTGGGGGTGTAGCTCAGAGGTAGAATGCCCCTGGGTTCCATCCCCAGTACAAAAAAAAAAAAAAAAGGCGCAACATTTTGGAATGTTATTGTGAATTCAGTTGTATTTCTAAATGTAGCCAGAGAGCAGCCTCACTGTAAAACTGAAAACAGATGCGCTTGTTCAGTTTCTGGAGATGGCTTGGTGCATGTAGAGAATTCATCGTCTCTTGCAAAAACCTCATGAGCCTCCGTCACCCCAGAGGTTTGTAGATTCTGACTGGGAACTAGATATCAAAGGTTTCAGCTTTCAGTATTGAGTTTTTATCATTTTTTAAATTTTTTTGCGGTACCGGGGATTGAACCCAGGGGTGTTCTACCTCCGTGCTACACCCCCGGCCCTATTTTTTTATACTTTATTTTGAAACCGGGTCTCACGAAGTTGCGGAGGGCCTCACTAAGGAGAGAGAGAGAGAGAGAGAGAGAGAGAGCTGAGGCTGGCCGCGAACCCGGATCCTCCGGTCTCTGCCTCCCAAAGTACTGGGATTATAAGCGTGCACCACCACGCCCGGCTTAGTCTTGAGTTTTTCTATGTCGGATTAAAGCTGTGAAATGTGTTGGGAAGACCTAGAGGAATCTAGTACCTTGTTTACGTCTCTAAATTTTTTCTGCCACAATGCTAAAAGCTAATCCATACACAGGGCTGTGGGTGGAGCAGCACTAGTAGCGGCAGGAAGCCATACGTTAGGAGCAAGCAGGAGGCAGGGAGCAAAAGCTTCCTTGTAGAATTGTGCGCATTTATATTCTTCTTCCTAACTGATTGTATTCCTAACTGACATCTATTGCTTGAAGTTTTCACATGCCAGGAAGGGGGAACAGAATCCCATTACTCATTCTGAACTGGGTTCTATTCTCAGATCACATGGACGCTTGTAATCCCAGTACTTGGGAGGCTGAAACCGGAGGATCTGGGTTCGCGGCCAGCCTCAGCTACTTAGTGAGGCCCTCTGCAACTTAGTGAGACCCTGTTTCAAAATAAAGAATAAAAAATAGGGCTGGGGGTGGAGCTCAGAGGTAGAATGCCCCTGGGTTCAATCCCTGGTACCACACACACACACACACAAAAAAAAGATTGGTTGAAGGGAATTCCAAACACTCTTTAAATGAGATGCCGGCAGGTTTATTGTTTTAAAAAAAAGATCTATACTCATCTTCCTCTTTAAACTAATCTTTTTTTTGGCAGAACCAGGGGCTGGGCCACAGTAAGGCTATCTGCTGTGCCTATGGTCCTGATTTGTCTCTGCTCTGTGTCTTTATTCTGGGCGGCCACCCCTAACTCTTAGGTCTGGCCATCTTTTCAGCCATCATTTGAGAGATGAGACAAATGATGTGAAGCAGCTTGTTGACCTCAGTAGAGGAAACCGCAGTCTATATTACTCTGAAAAAAACCAGGGATGTCGAAATGCGGATTCATATGTTGGAAGTGAGACGGGCTCTCGGATCCATCTCGGTGACTGAGCGAGGAAGAAGCAGTTTCCTTGCTGGGTGGACTTGACAGCTGTCGGGGTGCCTCGGACAGCTCGGGATTTGCTGACTTTGAGGGAAGCACGGAGTAGCTGGTTGCTAAGCTCCTTTGGAGTTCCAACACGAGCAGAGACCACAGGCTGCCGCCGATCCCTTCCAGTCACCGCATGCTTTTCCTCCCTCCACAGGACTGTCTGCAGTGCTTTTTCCAACAAGACACATTGACTTGGAACAACCATATCCATTGCTCCACTTGTGAGACCAAGCAGGAGACAGCCGTGAGAGCCAGCATTTCCAAAGCACCAAAAATAATCATATTCCACTTAAAAAGGTTTGGATGTGTGTGTGTGTGTGTGTGTGTGCGCGCGCGCGCGCGCGCACATGGTACTGGGGATTGAACCCAGGGGCGTTCTACCTCCGAGCTTCACCCTCTGTGCCGTGGATGCTGAGATTAGAAGCCTCTGCGCATGAACGACTCAGAGCCAAATCACTATTAGAGATACAGGGCGGCTGGGGAGAAGACAGAAAGTCTTCTACCTTTCCTTCAACCAGCGTCCTTTCTTATTGAGGGTTTAAACAAAGCATTTCTAAAAATGATTAAATGGCAAGGAGGTCACGGGCTAAGCTTAGGGAGGGGCAGCAAGGCAGTCATGGGGTATGTCATGGTGATACGATGATTCCTGTGGGTTCTTGACTTCCATGGAGAAAAGAATTTCAACACGTGCCAGTCAGAGAAAAGGCAAAGGTTTAATTCAAGAAAGGCAGGGATACACGTTCAGGGGAGATGCAGGCCGTCTTGAGAGTCTGTGAGGGTCGCCGCAGAGCGGGGCAGAAAGGGGCTCAGAGAGGCACGAGAGCGGCTGCAGAGAGAGACAGAAAGCGTCTTGGATCTAATCTGTTCTTTTCTGATAGGCCCTCTAGAGAGGGGCGGCCAGGCCACATGGCGGGAATGGAGCACCATGGGATGGCGGCCTCCTCTCTTTGAAGTTTCAAGCTGCAAAAGGTGTAAATTCCTTGAGACAGAAATCCCAGGTAGTGGAGACACACAGCTGGGAAGGCGGGGTGCAGGGCAGTCCTCTGGGACCTTTTCCCCAGGAAATCCAGGCTCTGACAAAAGGTGAGACCCTTCTCTGGGGTCTAATCGCCTCAGGAATGTTAGCTATGGAGCTAGTCCATTGTGATTTTAAAGTATGGGCCTTGCTTTTGCCCAGGAGCAAACAGGCTCTGTTAAAATGAAACTAAAGATTATGAAGATTTTTTTATTTTCCTTTCCTTCCCAATTTGTCTCCTTTCTACCTAATTTTTTATCTCTTCTATTCTACCTCATCAGGATAGTCTCAGGGAAGGAAAGGGTAAATATTTCTTTTTTTTTTTTTTTTGCAGTACTGGGGATTGAACCCAGGGGCGTTCTACCTCTGAGCTACACCCCCAGCCCTATTTTTTATACTATATTTTGAAACAGGGTCTCACTAAGTTGCGGAGGGCCTCACTAAGTAGCTGAGGCTGGCTGCGAACCCGGATCCTCTGGTTTCAGCCTCCCAAATACTGGGATTACAAGTGTGTGCCACCACGCCCGGCTAGGGGTAAATATTTCTAGGCAAAGGGCGAAGTCACATCAAAGTCCACACTGCTTATTGGTCCCATCTGGTCCTTGGAAGCTCGTCTGCGTGCGCACAATTTCTACCTAGCTAGGTACTATGCACTTAGTTAAGCTGGTCTGAGATGGATACCTCAACATGTGGTCTAAGAAGGCTCCCAACAACCCTCCAGCCCAATTTTAATTTTTTGTTTTGAAACAGGGTCTCGCTAGGTTGCTGAGAGTCTCACTACTTGCTGAGGCTGTCCTCGAACCTGTGATTCTCCTGTCTCATTTTCCCAAGTACTGGGATCACAAGGTTTGGATTTTGACATATTATGGGCAGATATTTTTGGTCAGATTTTTTTTTTTCTGGTACTGGTATTGAGGGTTGAACCCAGGGGCATTCTACCTCTGAGCTATACCCCCAGCCCTATTTTTTTAGAAACAGGGTCTTGCTAAGTTGCTGAGAGCCTCACTAAATTGCTGAGGCTGGCTTCAAACCAGCAATCCTTCTGTTTCAGCCTGCCAAATACTGGGACCACAGGAATGTGCCACCCCACTGTGCCCAGCTGAGGTCTCGGTATGTGTGTATGTGAGTGAGTGAGTGTGTGTGTGTGTGTGTGTGTGTGTGTGTGTGTGTTACTGGGCATTGACCCCAGGGGCATTTTACTTCTGAGCTACACCCCCAGCCCTATTTTATTTTATTTCTTTATTTTGAAGCAGGGTCTTGCTAGGTTGCGAGGATCTGGCTTCATACCTGCAGTCCTCCTTTCTCAGCCTCCTGAGTACTGGGATCACAGGTGTGCGCCACCCCGCTGCACTCAGGACTGTGGACTTCACAAGGGCCTCTTGGCTTTTTTCTTCCCTGTAGGGGGCAGTATGGTGACAGCGGCTGCTGTTTCCCTTTCCCCAGGTCAGCAGGGCTCTGGTAAAACCCTAACAGGTGAGGCTCTGGCATATGAGCTCCCCTGGCATGTTTCAAAACCTATTTGGCCAGGCGTGGTGGCGCACACTTATAATCCCAGTACTTGGGAGGCTGAGACAGGAGGATTGCAGGTTCGCGAACAGCCTCAGCTACTTAGTGAGGCCTCCGCAACTTAGTGAGATCCTGTTTCAAAATAAAGAATAAAAAAATAGGACTGGGGTGTAGCTCGGAGGTAGAATGCCCCTGGGTTCAATCCCAGTACCGCAAAAAAAAAAAAAAAAAAAAAAACCCACCAACCAAACAAACAAACATTATATTGGGCTTCAGAGTTTGAAACCAGGCCATTGCCAAGACATCCTGAGCTGAAATCGAGATACAGAAAGGTTGAGCCCACTTGGTCAGAGGCCCCAGCCTCCAGGGAGCTTCAGGCGCTGTGGAAATTCCGCTTCCCCGATGCCAGCCCTCCGGTGGCCTTTTCTTTTATATTTATTTATTTTTTTTGCAGTACCGGGGATTGAACGCAGGGGCGTTCTACCTCCGCGCTACACCCCCGGCCCTATTTTTTATACTTTATTTTGAAACCGGGTCTCACGAAGTTGCGGAGGGCCTCACTTAGTAGAGAGAGAGAGAGAGACAGGGAGAGAGAGAGAGAGAGCTGAGGCTGGCCGCGAACCCGGATCCTCCCGTCTCCGCCTCCCAAAGTACTGGGATTACAAGCGTGCGCCACCACACGGTGGCCTTTTCTTTACTCCCCACTAGATTCAGTCTAGCTCGATCCGCCCTGCTTCCCTCCCTGACTCAAACTCTGGCCCTCACCAGTCTCCGCGTTGGTGAGGCACGTGGCCGTGGTGGTTTCCAAGTATACTTAGATAAGAACTAATGTATGTACAGGTCTGTGCCAATCTCCCCAAGAAATTACTTTTAACTGTACTTGGAATTTGTCAAGATATGTAGACTTCATTCATGTGTTGCAAGTCTGTAATCCCAGCAACTCAGGAGGCTGATGCAGGAGGATCTCGGGTTTGAGGCCAGCCTGGGCAACTTAGCAAGAGCCTGCCTCAAAATAAAAAGGGCTGGGGGTGCAGCTCAGAGGTAGAATGTGTCTGGATTCAAGCCCCAGCATCCAAAAAAGGTATGTAAGCGCATTCATATGTGGCGCATAAACTTACTTCATATTTCATACATTTATTACTTTCCCAGGTTTGACGTTCAGGGTACAAAGAAAAGGAAACTGAGGACCGACATTCACTACCCGCTCACTAACTTGGACCTCACTCCTTATATAAGTCCAATTTTCCGGAAACATCCCAAATACAACCTCTGTGCGGTGGTGGTGAGTAAAATGCTAAGATTATGAAAAGTAGCAACATTTTAAGGAAAATTCTAGAATTATCTGCTTGAATCCCTGCTCCTTCCATCTCTCCCTGACTTCTGTGCCCTCCTCTTAAAAACCAGTTAGAGAGGGCCGGGTGTGGTGGCGCACGCTTGTAATCCCAGTACTTGGGAGGTGGAGACAGGAGGATCCGGGTTCGTGGCCAGCCTCAGCTACTTAGTGAGGCCCTCCGCAACTTCGTGAGACCCGGTTTCAAAATAAAGTATAAAAAATAGGGCCGGGGGTGTAGCGCAGAGGTAGAACGCCCCTGGGTTCAATCCCCGGTACTGCAAAATAAATAAATAAATAAATAAATAAATATAAAAAAAAACAGAGAACCTCCTGCCAACTTCCCGCCTTGGCCGAGAGCAGTGGAGTAGAGAGAATCCAATGCCCTGTGGCTGCTTTCTCGTTTCCTCCCCTCAGTTGCATTTCAGATCTAGGGACAGCTGCAAATTGTGCCCCCTGGAGGCCACGGAAGTCATTCCAATCAATAGATGCATGGCGTGTGCTCATGAAGGACTCTGCAGGCAAAGACCCCAAGCCCCAGGTACCTAAGCGGCTTGCTGCCTGTCCTCAGCCCAGCCGAGGAGAACTCCAGGGCTCCCCGGGCTCCACGCCAGCTGGGATCCACGAGGAGACCCTGAAGGAATGAGAGTGTGGAGTGACAGCTCAGAGTCACCCCAGGTCTACCAGCCCCAAGTAGCAGGCCACTCTCCTGGTTGCTGTTCTGGTCCAGGGTGTCAAAGACATGATTCAGAACATGGTCATGTTCCCGAGTGGACCGGGTGCCTGTGTGTCAGCTGGGTGCGGCCCCCAGCAGAGTGCTCCGCCAGAGTCCCCGATACGCCCAGGTCTACTTCGCCTAGTCATCTTATTGTTGCATTAGTATATTCTCTCTCTCTATTTTTTCTTTTCTTTTGGTATTTAGGATTGAGCCCAGGGGCATTCTACCTCTGATCTACATACCCAACCCTATCATATTTATTTATTTTTATTTTATTATTATTATTTTTTTTGCGGTACCAGGGATTGAACGCAGGGGCGTTCTACCTCCGCACTACACCCCCGGCCCTATTTTTTATACTTTATTTTGAAACCAGGTCTCACGAAGTTGCGGAGGGCCTCACTAAGTAGAGAGAGAGAGAGAGAGAGAGAGAGAGAGCTGAGGCTGGCCTCGAACCCGGATCCTCCGGTCTCCACCTCCCAAAGTACTGGGATGACAAGCATGTGCCACCACGCCCGGCATTTATTTATTTTTAAAACAGGGTCTTGCTAAATTGCTGAGGCTGGCCTCAAACCTGTGATCCTCCTGTCTCCATCTCCCAAGTACTGGGGTTACTGGCATGTGCCACCATGCCCAGCTGAATTAGTGTATTCTAAAATGATAACCCCTCTGGTCTTCCTCATTAGTCTCTCTCAGAACCATAGCTTCACACTTTCTTTTTTTTTTTTTTTCTGTACTGGGGATTGAACCCAGGGGCGTTTTACCTCTGAGCTACACTCCTGGCCCTATTTTTATACTTTTATTTTGAAACTGGGTCTCACGAAGTTGCGGAGGCCTCACTAAGTAGCTGAGGCTGGCCGCGAACCCGGATCCTCCAGTCTCAGCCTCCCAAGTACTGGGATTACAAGCGTGCGCCACCACGCCCGGCAGCTTCACACTTTCTAAAATGTTCACTTTATGTGTTGTCCACTTCAAGCCTTGACATCCTCTCCTCTTTCCCGTTTATCCTGCCCTTAAATACAGTTTTCTTTTTCTTTTTTCTCTGTGATACTGGGGATTGAACCCAGAGGCGTTCTACCTCTGAGCTCCACCCCCGGCCCTGCTGGCTTTTGCTTGATTCTCTTCCATTTGCTTGGAACATTTCCCATCTCTTCACTTTCAGTCTGTCCATCTTGACTAGTGAACTGAGTTTCTTGTGGCAGTATATTGTTGGGTCTTGTTTTTTATTCATGCAGACAGTAGTGTGTGTGTGTGTGTGTGTGTGTGTGTGTGCGCGTGGGCGCGCTGGGGATTGAACCCAGGGGCATCATTCTACCTCTGAGCTACACCCCTATCCCTATCCGGCCCTATTTTTTATTCTTTATTTTGAAATGGTCTCACTAAGTTGCAGAGGGCCTCACTGAGTAGCTGAGGCTGGCCGCGAACCCGGATCCTCCGGTCTCCGCCTCCCAAGTACTGGGATTACAAGCATGTGCCACCACGCCCGGCTCTAGCTTATTGTTTATTTTGAAATAGGGTCTCAATAAAGTTGCGAAGGACCTCGCTAAGTAGCTGAGGCTGGCCACGAACCCGCGACCTTCCTGTCTCAGCCTCCCAAGCATGTGCCACCACACCTGGCTCCTCCTAAGGGTCTTCACACTGGCTGCAGTCGTGGTAGTGAGCGGCCTGAACCATTTGTCCTCTGCCCAGACAGTGGTGCGGGCCCAGGCGCCTCACTGGAAGAGGCTGGGGCAGGAAGCCCAGCTCCTTCTCTGGTGCTGCAGCCCAGTGCTGTCAGGCGTGCATGATCAGGCAAGGCGTGGGGACAGCCACTGGCGGGCTGCATCCTGCGGTGGCGGGAGCAGTTGTAGTGTTCCTCCATCCCCGATCCCCACTGTGCACACTTGGGGATGGAGCAGCAGTCTGGGCTTTCCTTGCTCTGATGTTTTCAGCTACAGTGCCCATCAGGGAGTGAGTGGGAGGGTCACGGCTAGAGCCGGCAAAATGCATCGTGGAGCCTGGATTCGTCATGTGTGCCCGGGGAGCAGGATGGTCCCTGATCCCTTCTGCAGGAGTGGCAAGTGCCAGCAAAGGGCCGCTTCTCTCTAGACCTGCTTAGGCTGAGTGCCGAGAGGTGGGTGACAGCGCAGTGCCACTCGCACGCCCCTGTGGGTGGCCAGCAGTGCCCCGTGCTGGTGTACCGTGCTGATGGGAACTGCAAGGCCAACGGCCTTTGGTCCTGGCGCCACCCTGGTCTCAGGGGGCAGGCCCCCTGATCCTGATCTCTGCTGCTCTCGCACCTGTCCCCCTCCGTGTCACAGCACAGGGGGTTTGAGCCAGAGTCGCTCTACTCGGCCAGGTGTGGTTCAGGAGGCAGCTTCCTGCTGAGCCAGTGCGATGGTGTCTGTGGGGTCCCAGAGACGGGAATGCGCAGGGGTTTCTGACCCCCGGAGCAATCCAGATACTAGGTCCCTTCTCGAGATGGCTCGTGGCTACAGCACCCCGGGGGGTTCACTGGGAGGTGATGTGGGATCTGTTTTTAACGCCAGCCATGCGCAGACTTCAGGTGACTTACGAGGTAGGCTACGAGCCATAAGCATGACACTTCGCAGTGGCTGGGAGCGCCCCGGTCTGCACTGAGCCTTCTCGGGGACGCTTGCCCCCCTAAGCCCGCACAGGAGAGACCCACAGCCACCACTGGGCATTAGTTTCTCTTTCTATGCTGCTGTCCCAGGTCTCTGAATCTTACAAGGGTTGTGTTTTTCTCCTGCCAATTCCCGGTGTTGTTCTATGGTCACTCACCTCAAAATGGAGCTACGTACCTGGGGCTCTTGTTCTGTACGGAGGAGCTGAGTGTCTCCCCTCAGCTCTTGAAAAAATCCTTCATTTTAAAGAAAAAATGGTTGTTTTTTTTTGTGGCTCTAGGGATTGAACCCAGGGACATTCTACCTCTGAGCTACACCCCCAGCCCTATTTTATTTTTGACTTTTGCTGAGGGCCTCACTAAGTTGCTGAGGCTGGCCTTGAACCTGTGATCCTCCTGTCTCAGCCTCTCAAGTACTGGGATTACAAGCATGTACCACCACGCCCAGCAGAGAAAAAAAGTTTTTAAGTAAAACACAGAAAAGTGGCTAAACCACAATTCATCAATACAAATTGATGAATTTTCAAGTGAACACATCCATATAACCAGAAGACTTCAGATTATTAGGAACATCGTAACTACCTTAATCCTCCCTCTGACGCAAGCCCACTGAGTGCCCTACACCACAGAGAACAGGTGTTGTGACACAGAGGGGAACAGAGGATGCAAGAACCACGACTTCTAGCTGGGCCTGATGGTGCACGCCTATAATCCTAGTTCTGGGGAGGCTGAGACAGGAGGATCACAGGTTCAAGGCCAGCCTCAGTAACTTAGTGAGGCCCTCCACAACCTAGTGAGACTGTTTCAAAACAAAAAATAGCCAGGCATGGTGGCGCACGCTTGTAATTCCAGTAGTTGGGAGGCTGAGACAGGAGGATCGCAGGTTCACAGCCAGCCTCAGCTACTTAGTGAGGCCCTCCGCAACTTCGTGAGACCCTGTTTCAAAATGAATAAAAAATAGGCCTGGGGGTGTAGATTGGAGGTAGAATGCCCCTGGGTTCATCCCCCAGTACCAAAAAAAAAAAAG